>BSBM01000312.1:352500-495000 GCA_027924585.1 Larix kaempferi
GTTAGTTGTACTGGGGATTAGGGATTGCAATGGCTAGAGTCTAATGGTCAAGGGTTTGGGGATTGAGATATAGAGGTCATGGATTTATGGTTACAAGGATGAATATTTATATGTACATGAGGATAATGTGAGTTAGTGATTTTGTGTAATTTAGTATATCTCCTAACCCTTGTGGTGAAGGAGATAAGAGAGGGGTGAGGGAGGGAGGAGGGATTGGGTAGAGTGGGAGAGAGTGGGGGGCATTGGGTGGATAGGAAGAGATAGGGGTGGGGGGTCCCAAACGTAGAGGAAATATCATCTTATTCAACTAAAATAGTGAATGAAAATGGTTTGGAACTTTTATGTCTAGGAATGGAAATTAGATTTTCTAGAGATAGAATTGATGCATGTACACATAGCAACGCGTACACGCATCTGCATGTACATGCATAGGAGCACGTGCCTGCCTTTGCGCGTGTGTGCATTTTGATGCATGTGTGTATGAATCCGAATTTTTTTTGGCACCCTTGTAGGTTTGGTATTGGCTTCGGATTGCCATACCTTGAGGCTCGGTTTGATTTATGGCAGAACACATCAAATGTTGTAACTTCATGTTTTTCATGCTTAGTTCTGCATATGCTCCACTAGTGCACTATTGATGAAATTGCACACACTTGTCGAACTTTGTGTGCAGATTCTAAATACATATTTTTTGAATAGATCTGTTATTGTTTTCTATTTTTAATTTATTTTTAACTGCACTCATGTCAAATTTGTAAAAAACATAGGTCGTTTATTTGGCCTATAACTTTTGATTGGCTTACATATTTTGAAAACGGAAAACAACCCATAAAAGAGTACATGATTAGGTACAAGTTAAAAAAAAAAGTTGATTGATTATGTTAAGACCATGATATGGTGGAACAACACTCGACCATGTCATTTTAAGGCTTCACTGACTTTTGTAATTTAAAAAAAATATATAAAATTAACTTTAAAATTTTGGAAAAATAGCCTCGCACAAGATTTGTCTATTGCCTATGCCTCTACATATTTTTTTCCTCATAAATTGACAATTTGCATAACAAACCGGTGGACCAACACAGACATGTGCATTATGTTTTAGAGAAAAAATAACATAACAATATTAAAATAATGACATTTTAGGGTGGTTATACCACTTTTCCATAAATAAAAGTTATATATTCTGGAAGGCAGTCCATTTTTCTACTTTTCATCTTTTTACACCTAATTCTAAAATTTTTTTAAGGTACCTCTAATAATTCATTTTAATGATAATATTTTTGTTTTTCCAGCATGTCATTGCAACTAACGTGTCATAATTGAGTATCATTACCTTGCACCAATCCTGATGGTTTTTGGGCTCATGTTTTTGGTTGATGGTTTTGGTTTTGGTAAGACCATGGTATTTCCCATGGTATTGCATGTGAAGATACCCACTTAAAGGATAGAGAAAATCAATTGTAAAGTGCCTAAAGAAGCTGTTTTGGCTTGCGTATGGCCATGTCCATCTTGAAATATATCCATGACTATGGTATAAATGTAGCTACCCACCTGGAACCGCATATATAAGATGCATCTTAAACTGGATCCGCCAAGCACCAAGAGGGATCAAATTTATTGAGGTATAATAATTACACCTCAATGAATTTGATCCCTCTCAGATGTTGTAGATCCTGATTTAAAATGTATCTATGCTATCTATCTATTTATCTATTTATATATAATGTTTTTTTATTTTTATTTTTTTTACATTTAATATTTTTTTAATGCATCACTCTTTTGATTTATTCTATCCATTTAGAGGACAACTACTGGTTAAATTTCTTCTTAAATCTGTGTAAAGCCATTTGTTCGACTAACTTTTGCAAAGTTATACCAGAGATTATAAAATGTCCACCCGATTCTTTTTATTAATTATTGTGTCAATTGTGGTGCAGAATCGTAATATTCACCAAATTTTCAATCTGATTCATAGGATGCATGAACGTAGTTGAATGGAATGTCATTGTATATGCAGAGTACAAGTTCTATTATATTATTATCTTCAACTTTTACTATTTTGATGCCTTATTTTAAGACAAAAATACACTTGATCATGGTTATTTTTCAAAATTCCATTTAATAAAAGATTACAGGGTGTCAAGCGTACTGGTGATGTTTCTCACTGCTAGTTGTCCTTCCAATGTTAATTCGAACATAAAAATACAATAATTCAATAAATGGCTAACCTTGCCCGTCTATTCTAGAACCACACATCAACTTGTTGAGGAAGGAGATTCAGCTCAAATGCCAAATCCTTCTTATGCAGCAGCCCAAATCATGAGTAAAGACAAACTATCTAGTAAATAAGTAGAATGAAAAGACTTACAGCTTCGGGGACCTTGTTCTTTAGGAAGCTTTCTTCCAAAAGAGCACACTGCTCTCTGGACAGTATGAGCTTCTTCTTGGTACTGCACACTGCTCTTTTGGAAGAAAGCACACTGCTCTCTAGATAGCATGAGCTTCTTCTTGGTACTGCCCTCTTTCGCTACATCATTGAGCTCCATTGAGCAAACAAACTCCTCCGTTGCAAGTTGATGTCTGGTTCCAGAATAGACAAGAAAGGTTAGCTAGTTCCCTTTACTGATTTATTGTATTTTTATGTCCACATTAACATTGGAAAGACAACCAGCAGTGAGAAAGATCACCAGTATGCTTCTCAGATAAATATATGTTGATGGTCCCGTTGGCATCAACAGTGTTCTTCGACGACGACACATTTATGCTAGGGAATTTGTTGGCATGTGACATAGTTACTGGATGGATTGGAATTACCTTCTCTTTTTCGGCTGATATCCCTCTACCACCGACACCGCCATCTGTAAATAACGATTATCATCGTAAATACCAAAAAAGCTACCGACATGTCAATTATAAAACTGAAATCATGCAAAAAAAATATTATTGCAGATTAAGAAACATACTCATCCCGGGTGAGGTTTTCTCCCCTTCCAAAGTGCGATAGCCTCAGTCAAGCTGAAACCCAAACAAATCGAGTAGTGCAATAGGTCCATTCAAATTTCTCTCAGAAGCGTACTGGTGATCTTTCTCATTGCTGGTGATCTTTCTACAAATTTCTCTGAGAAAGGTACTTGTGATCATTGTAAATATGAAGTATTACTTGGTCATCTAACTTTCATTTAAGGCTATTTTACCATTAAATCAACTATTTATAAATACAAAGTTTGTGGGATCATTGTAAATATGAAGTTTGTGATGAACAATTTATCACAAAGAGTTTTCTATATGATGTGGAATTCTCGCAATGTGCCTTGTGTTGCCAAAGCTTTTGATTATTAAGTATTCAAAGGTATATTTTTAATTGAAATAGTTGGGTTTAGTTGAAAAATCATGATGAACGATTGAAATATCTTAAACCTAGAGGAAGGATGGAATGTTATGAGAAAGGGCAATATTATTGAGCTAGAAAAATGATGTGATATTATTTATAAACCTATTGTACACTTAAGACACATGTTGGAAGTGAGAAATCTCAATTTTTTTATGATTGTAGAAAAGTGTGTGGTTGTTTACACTATCATGTACAATATCTACTTTCACACGCACCAAGAGTTATATTTGGAGAAAATTATCTATGATAGGTCTAAGGATTTTATTAGAGAGTACATCTAACATATATTATTAAATATATGTACTCTCTAGTGTAATCCTTAGATCTATCAAAAATACTTTGCTCTGAATTGAACACATGGTACGTTTGAGCACACATATTGTAGACGACAGTATGAACAACCATAAGCTCATCCACAATGATCATATAATTGATATCTCCCTCCTACAACCAATGTATTAACTGTAGAATAGCTTTATAAATAATATCCCATCCTTCTTACAAGTCAATGATATTCCCTTTTTCACAGCAAGTGATCCTTTCCAAAGCTTTAGAGAGGTCAATGTTGGAGCAAATATTATGGAACTGAGATCTAATGTGGGTGTGAGTGGGGAACTCTAAGAGAGCGATTTTCACCTTCAATGTTCATATACTTGTAAAGGTGGCAAGTCCTTTCCTCGCATGGCGTCTTAGGAGTATTCTAGTGCTCAGTTTCACTATGGAGCTCACTAGAGTTCAGTCTAATATTTGAAATATTAACTTTTTTTCTTTGAGCTCATTAAGGTAGAGATATAATTTTGATCCTCAAGATTAGGGTTAATTATCTCTTTATAATATCATAATTTTCTTTTAACCTCGAAATCTTCCTTACATCACATTTTCTCTTTCAACGTAGAAGTAATAATAGTTTTAATGTTATCAATGTTTTGCAGAGTGATAGTTTTTTCAATTCCCCAATTATTTAACCAAGTTATGGCATCTTTATGCCACCCCCACTTGAGGCATAGGTGTTTTTGGATGGAGTTAAGAGAAATTTTAGGAAGCCAATGGTCTCTTTTATTGTTTAATTTGTGCTTGTACATTAAATACCTAATCATATCCATACTTTCAATGGGAGAGTGCCCTACTTCTAAGAGGAGAAATGGGTAGGGAATATTGCTCTTAATTTTAAGATTATAGGTAATAAACCACTTCTAGATTCGCTCAATCATTCTCCATAATTTACTCGAAATGTTGCAACCCCAAGATTCACATCCATCTAAGATAATGAGAGTGATGAGTGTTTTAAAGAGGAATTTCTTTATGTCCCACATCAAAAGGTTTGCTAATTTATAGTTGTTTTCAAGACCAAAGTAGGCTTTCCACCCTCCATTATTCCTCTTCTTGGTGCTTTAGTTTCAGTTGATCTTGTGATGGAAGTCAATTCTGAGATATTTATAAGAAGTCACTTCCTCCATGTTTCTATTCTCATATACAAAATTATTGTGAGTTCCCTTATTGGACTCGATAACCATGAATTTTGTTGTCGGTGTTAACAGTCATGCCTATATTGGAGCATAAGTCCTTGAGAATTCGTAATTGCTTCACAAGATCATAGGGCCACTGTGCCCTAAGTATGATATCATCAGCATAGAGAAGAAGCAAGGTGACTATTCCGGCTAAGGTCGTTCTAGTACAACTTGCTTCTTCTAAACAACCTTCCGTCTGATTAATGTAATGCAAAAAAGGGTAGGGGAGAGGGAGCACCCTTGCTCAAATCCCATATTATAGTTAATATCATGCAACAATCCTTTAAAGTTATTGAACTTGGAAATGATGTTCTCATATAACCTTATAGGTATAAACATAAACCCAAAAAGAACATTTAACTCCACTAACCTACTCCAAATTGTTGATGTATATGTAACTTCAGAATGTATTTCATCTATGTATTATTGTACTCCTATAGAGATGTATTATTCCTCTATACGGAAGTGTCATCATTTATATTGACAAGTGTCGCAAGTGTCGTAACTTGTTGTGATGGGTTATTAGACCACCTAGTGAGGGATCAGCCCGGATTAATGTAACCAGGGGTTATTAGACTGAGTTAGACAAGTCGGCCCCATTGGTTTATTAGGAAGCTCAGGACAAGTATAAATAGAGAGCGGGATCTCTCTATTTGATCATCTCATTATTCACTTGTACATCACTCGAAAAGTGGCACACTAGTTGAGGAGGAGGAGTAGCTACTAGTAGAAGACTATCTCTTGTACTTTGGTTGTACCTTGGTTGTATCATTGCTCTTTCTATCTCTGAGGAAGTTGTGGGGTTTTTCACCTTTATGGTTTTCCCCAGTGAAACTCTATGTGTCTATTGTCTCATGTGATTGCTTGGTGTGATTGATATGCAGTGTTATACTTGATATACTGTACATGTTATTCTCTTAGTAAAGGTCCTAGAGTATATTGAATTAATGCTAAAAAATTAACATGGTATCAGAGCTAACCTAAGAAGAAGACATTGTGCAGTGGCAGAAACTAGGGTTTCTTGTTTATTGGGTTTCTCTCCACAGATTTTGGAAAAGAAGCAAGGTAGATTGACTCTACACATCAAGGAGAATCTTTCTGTCCAATCAGAATTCAATTCTGAGCACTTTCAGTTTTGGCCCTAAAAATTAGGGTTTCCTCAAAAATAGGAATTTTTGACATCTAAAGACATAGTTGGAAGCTCCTTGGAAAAATCGAAGTTTATAGTTTTGGATTGAATCTTTTTGTTGGGGGAAGCTCCGGGAAACTCAAACCCTAATTCAGGTCCTCCCTAGTGAATCCAAGAGATTGAAAAGCATTTTTGAAGGGTGAATCTTTGCAGTTTTCAAATTCTGAGTATACCAGGCTGATCAACTCATCAAGAAGCATCTTTCCATCCTTTCAGAATTTTGAAATTCTCATTTTGAATTTTTGGGGTTTTTCTGACAAACCCTAATCTGGGACCAGATCCATTTTTCAGCAATACAAGTGGTAAGACCCAAATATTTTTCTATTTCCATTTGGAGTACTCTTTAAAGATGTCTCACCACACCAAGCTTGAAGATAAGCTTGAAGGGGCTGATAACTTCCGAGCATGGAAGTATAGGATTGGGTTAATCCTGGAAGAAAATGAGTTGGACTCTTACATAAGCTCTGAGGTCCCTGCCCCAGAGGGAGAAGAGGATAAAGCCCTTAACAAGAAGAACTTAGTCAAGGAAAAGAGGATCATTAATGATTCTATTAAGGACCATCTCATCCCACATGTGTCATCTCTAAAGACACCCAAGGAGATGTTTGATTCCCTGACCAAGCTATTTGAAGGGAAGAACATAAATCGGAAGATGACCCTGTGGAACCAATTGAAAGGCATAAAGCTTCATAATGGAGAGACCATTCACTCTTATTTTTATAAGGTCTCTTAGATCAAGGAACAACTCAAAGATGTGGATGAAATTGTGGACAATGGTGAAGTTTTCATGACCACACTGAATGGCCTACCTAGGTCATGGGATTCCTTTATCCAAGGAATCTGTACAAGAAAGAAGTTGGTCTCCTTCAGTAGATTATAGGAGGAATGCTCTCAAGAAGAAGCAAGGCTTGTGGCCCGAGAAGAAAAGATGTAGAATGAAGATCAAGCTCTTGCATCCCACACCAAAAGAACCAAGCCCAAGAAGGAGCACTCTCATTACAAAAGATCCAATCACAACCATCAAAAGAATAAGAAGGATCTAAGATGCTTCACATGTAATGAGAAGGGACACTTTGTTGCAGATTGTCCCAAGAACAAAAAGGATAACAACAACAACAACTCCTTCAAGAAGAAGAAGAATAACAAAAGAAGATATCATGCTCATGCTGCTGAGGATGATGAACCTCCCAGGAAAAAGGCTAGAGCAGAAAGTGATGACTCATCTAGTGAAGATGAATATGTTCTAATCTCAACCCTCACAGGTGCTATTTCTCATGGTTGTAATGATTGGCTGATTCATAGTGGGGCTTCTAAACACATGACTGGGTTCAAAGAATCTTTTGTAAATTTATCTGAACATGAATCGCCCCATAAGGTGAAACTTGGGGATGATTATCAATATCCTATCAAAGGAAGTGGGGAATCCTCCTACAACCTAGACTTTGGAAAGTCTTTGAAGATGAAAGATGTGTTATTTGTACCTGGGCTCAAGAAGAACCTACTCTCCATCTCTGCATTGGATGAAAAAGGCATGAGAGTTGCATTTGTAGATGGCCAAGTCCTAATGTGGCCAAAGGGTAAAACTATTGATGATGTAGTGGTGATTGGAGAGCAAGAGGGAGGATTGTACAGATTGAAGGGACAACCTGAACATGCCATGGTACATGAATCCATGGATCCAAGTGAACTTTGGCATCGAAGGCTTGCACATGTGCACTAGAGAGCACTACCAATTGCAAGCAAAGCTGTAGAAGGTCTTCCTGAAATCAAGTCAAAGCATGAAGGGGTTTGCAAAGGATGTGCAAAAGGAAAGAACATTAAAAAGGCATTTCCAAGCAGTGAAAGCAAAGCAAAATGGATCTTGGAAATTATCCACTCCAATGTATGTGGTCCGATGTCATCCAGTTATCTGAGTGGGTATGTATACTATGTCTCTTTCATTGATGATTTCTTTAGGAATACTTGGGTCTACTTCTTGAAGAACAAAGATGAAGTATTTGATAAGTTCAAGGAATTCAAAACCTTGATGGAGAATGAAACTGACAAGAAGATCAAGACATTCAGATCCGAAAATGGAGGAGAATTCACTTCAGGTGATTTCAAGAAACTATGCAGTGATTCAGGGATTAAGAGGGAGTTGACTGCTCCCTACAATCCACAACAAAATGGAGTTGCATAAAGAAAGAATAGAAAAATCATGGAAGTAGCAAGGGAAATGATGCATGACCAGGATCTGCCTGTGCATCTATGGGCAGAAGTAGCCAGGACAGCTGTATATGTGCAGAACATAACACTTCACAAGATATTGGACAACAATACACCAGAAGAAGTCTTCACCGGTAAGAAACCTAAGGTCAGCCATCTCAGGATATTTGGTTGTCCAGTATATACACATGTTCCAATGGAAAAGAGGAGAAAGCTAGATCCTTCAGGAAAGAAGGGTATATTTGTCGGGTACAGTGAAAGCTCGAAGGCTTACAGAATATACTTTCCAGGGTTCAAGAAGATAGATGTCAGCAGGGATGTGACATTTGATGAAGACTCAGCTTTCATCAAGTCAAGGAAGGCACCTACTGAAGATCATGAAGAATCAAAGGAAACCAGATTTCAAGATACCACCATGACAGAAGCAATTCCAGAAGTAGATCATGAAATTGAAGATCCACAAGAACCTGTAGATCCACCCTGTGAGAAGGACTCTCACAAGAGGAAGCCTACATGGGATAGAGATCTCATTCAAGATGCAGAAAGGTATGGCATTCCAAAAGAAGAACACATAGCAAGGAAAAGAACTAGATCACACACCAGCTATGTTGCCTTACTCTGTGACATTATGAACAAAGAACCTTCCAGTTTTGAAGAATCAACAGAAAATAAAGAATGGAAGGATGGCATGGTCGAGGAGTATCAGTTGATCATGAAGAATGATGTTTGGGATGTAGTCCCAAGACCTGAAGGGAAGTCAGTTGTGACTTCCAAGTGGATCTACAAGATCAAGCATGCTAGAGATGGCAACATAGATAAATACAAAGCAATATTTGTAGCTCGTGGCTTCTCCTAGAAAGAGGGGATAGACTATGAAGAAAATTTTGCTCCTGTATCCAGGTACACTTCCATCAGATCAATACTTTCTCTGGCTGCAATGATGAAATGGAAGATACACCAGATGGATGTCAAGACAGCTTTCTTGAATGGTGTAGTCGAAGAGGAAGTGTATGTGGAGCAGCCACTTGGTTTTGAGACACGTGACTGAAGGTCATGTGTGTGTCCGTTGAAGAAAGCCTTGTATGGCTTGAAGCAAGCTCCTAAGACTTGGTATGGTAGGATGGACAGCTTTATATCCAGTTTGGGCTTTACCAAGGAGTAAAGCATATTCCAACCTTTACTACAAGGTTGAGGAGGTCAATCCAGTGATACTACTTCTGTATGTGGATGACCTATTTGTTAGAGGAGAAGATAGTTTGATTGCTGATACCAAGAGGAAGCTTGCTGCCGAGTTCGAGATGAAGGACTTGGGGATGATGCACTATTTTCTAGGCATGGAGGTGTGGCAGAATGTAGATGGAGTCTTCCTTGGACAAGGGAAGTATACATTATAGATCTTGAAGAGGTTCGGGACAATGGACTACAAGGCCATGGCCACACCTATGACATCGAACCTGGAGCTTCTGTGCGATGCTTCATCTGAGCCAGTTGATGTCACTACGTATCGATAGGTGATTCGGTCCTTGATGTACTGTTGTTGCTGCAACATCCCCTCAAAATTTTGAAAAATATTGGGGCCCCTCCTCCTACACTTTTGTATTGATTTTTTCTTTCTCTTTCTTTTGAAGCTTATCCTGCTCTAACTTGGCAAAACTTTAACACTTGTTTCCCAAAGAAGTTTTCTAAAAATTTTTCTAAGGTAAAGTCACCTTCCTCCTTCAGCACAAGTTTTAACCATAATTCTTCCATGACAACACACAAATGTTATCTCTACCTTGGCCGCTTTAGGTGCACTTCAAGAGCTCAATTCGGCCCAATCATGGCGCCTGTCTTAGCCTTATTTTGGCCACCTTTGGCACAATTGCCTAACATTATTTTGGCCTCCTTCGGCACAGAGT
Source organism: Larix kaempferi (assembly GCA_027924585.1). Classification (NCBI taxonomy): domain Eukaryota; kingdom Viridiplantae; phylum Streptophyta; class Pinopsida; order Pinales; family Pinaceae; genus Larix; species Larix kaempferi. The sequence continues at coordinate 362,695 of BSBM01000312.1, forward strand.
TTAACATCATAAAGGACATCAGCACAAGAATCATCTAAGTCTTTGGAACTCTTTGGCGCATGGCTTAGCCTTAAAATCGGCGATGGGTGGATTTTTATAACCAATCTTCCAAAGATTTTTGTTTGGTTTTTTGACTAAGGAAAAACCATCTTTAGCATTAAGCGTAGTTTTTAGTGACAACTTTTGCGACAAAAGCACAGGAGTTATTTTGTTTTGGCTGACACCGGCGCATGGCTTAGCTTTAAAATCGCCTATGGGTGGATTTTTATGACCAAATTTTGCGACAAAGAGCAAATGTTACAATTAATCCTCCCGCTACGGCGCAGCTTCTAACGATATTTTTGCCGACCTTTTGCAAACCATCCAGCACAAGTCTTGATGATATTTTCTCTGCTATGGCGCATAAGTTAGCCAAAAAAATTGCCGCTACATTCATGATCCTGTTCACTTGGTCGTTGGCGCGTCTTTTGGGCCCAGGTCCTAGTGATAATTTCCTCGCTGCGATCGCAAGCGCTACAATTAATAATGCCGCCACACCATTTATCCCAAACCATCACAAGGTTTAAAATCAATCTTTGTGCTACGACATAGTTTTTAACGATATTGTTGCCGACGTTTTGCAAACCATCCAGCGCAAATCTTGGTGATATTTTCCCAGACTATGGCACATAAGTTATCCTTAAATTTGTTGTTGTTGCATTTCTTCCAATCATAAAATGTCGATAAGATTTAATCCTGTGGGATTGACCCTTGATTGCGGGAGTTTTAATCATAAGCTTCTGCCCATTGCGCATTAGTTAACGCTATCTTCCCTGCCATGGCGTAGCCCACTTGTTTTGGTGTGCATGTGACTACACATTAATTAGAACTTATGGAAGCCGTGTTAAATCAACCACCTTTTTACTTTGAGCCTCGTGCCTATTAAATTGGCCATCCTATGGCCCAGGCGACATAAATGTGTCCCTTTTAAATATAATGAGGCTTGAGGTGTGTAAATATTCATTTAAACTCTTTGTCAAAATATTTACTTGCATTATTTCGCTATTGCAGTTTGCAGAGATTGTGGTAGCAAATTAAGCGTGGAAATCAGGAAGACAGTTAGAACCTGCCAAGCCTTATACTCAAGAACTCGGGAATCCTTCAGTAAATTCCAACTAGGCCCGCCACAAACAATTTATGATTCCTAGAGAGAGAAGTGCGCTTAGCAGAACTACAAGCAAGTTTAAATGCATAATTGGAATATTTGAAGAAAGTGGATACAACAAGAGGATAATCCATCACGAGCTTATATCCCTGAGGAAGCAGGCACAGTAGCAGAAGCATTGCAGTCAATAGCTAAGCCATCCATAGCTTGATTTATTCTAAAACAAAAGACAACTGTTATTTGTCTTTTTGTAATAAAGAAAAGGGAACTTTATTTTTGTTTTGTTCTAATTTTGTAAAAGATAGCTACGTTTTGGGTTTTTTCTTATTGACCACTAGAAGACAAAACTTTTGTCCCCTCCTAGGTTTAGGTTTAGGTTTTGGGAAAATGAGAAGCATTGTAAATCTATAAATAGGTGAACATAGGAGAGAATAGGGACTTTTGACAGACAAAGAAAAGAGACTGCACTATGCATGGGAACTATTTTCCAGATATAAAGATACAGGAGTTTGTTTTTGTCTATTAAAAGCCTGCACGACATGTGCTTGGGATCTGTGTAAAGGGATGCGGAACTATTTTGACTCTCTTACCACTGGTTTATTATGAGATCGTTCTAAATCATTGTGGATTATTCTATTGCTATGATTGTTTCTCATTTTCTGTGTATTATGCTGTGTACTATGAGTGGTGAAATCATTTTAATTCATTTGAGCTATCTTGAATGTATCTCCCTTTCTGCTGTAATTCACATTTAAAATGGTTCAAACAGCTATCTGTGAGATCTTTATGTGTATCTACAGCACGCTTCTCATTCTCTTATTTTGGCTCCTCGCGAGGATAGAATAGATTTGCTTATCACAGTTTTAGATTAAGATATGTTTCAGTTTTGCATTTAGATTAAATTAGTTTACAGCACTTGCATCTCATACATAAATTTAAAACACATCAATGGTGGATTGGGCTGCATCCAGTAAAGAACACAAAAAATTTTAAATCTTACTTGGTAGCCGAAACCGTTAACCGGATGGATTCCCCACACCAAACGGTGAGCGATCTATTTGGGATTGCCTACCGGGGAAAATCCCTTGCTGATTGATGCTGTGATTTTCTGGGCATCAATAGTTTTTGGCACTAGAAAGAGGGCCACCAGTGCATGTCTGGTAGAATAGATCCCTTCATTATAAGAAATCCCACTGAAGACCCATTTGAAATAGCCGTTCCAGAAGATTTATATCTAGAATCCATAAATCAAGAAAATCAAAATCCTGAAGGTGAACAACAAGAAACACTGTATGATGTTCCTTTTGTTGAAATAGCAGATTTAAGAAGGCACACACGAGCTTATGTTAAACAACTCGGTGGTTGAAATGCAATAAATTTTCTCCCTAGAAGAAGAACTCCTAAAAGAGAAAGACAATATACCTGTGATTCAATTCTGGTGCAGAACTTTGAAGAGCTGGTAGATTTATCTTTGGAAGAGATCACAAAACCTCTGAAAGAAATCGATTCTGAAGATCCAGAAAATCTTGGAGATCTTTTCACTCCAAAGAATTCTCCACCTCATACTCCACATGATTCTCCACCCAATTCTCCACATAGAGTCATGGCTATACCTGAATGGAGGGCTAGGGGGGCGTTAAATTTAGCTGGACCATTCCACAATCTGCCTAAAAATCCAGAGAAGGTTTTGCCTAAGTACGACCTAGGTAAAGGGATCACAGCAGAGGATCATCTTAAAATTTTTTATCTAGCCTTGAATATTCTAAATGTAGAACACGAAGATGTGGTTTTCTGACTGTTTCCCTACACATTTGAACCTAAAGTTTCTTCCTGGTATTTTAGCCTTCAAGCTAGTTCAATATCCGATTGGGAAGACTTCGAAAAATGTTTTTTAAAGAAGTATGGAAACCAGAAAAGGGTAGCTACTCTAATGAAAGAATTGTTGTCCATGAGAATGGAGAAGAAGGAGAAGGTCCAAGAGTTTAACCAAAGATTAACTACCCTGCTAAATAACTTCAGTGATGCTGTAAGGCCTACTGAGGAATCATTAGTTGAGTACTATACAACAGCTCTTAACTCTCCCATAGCCATTTTTGTCAAAAGAACAAAGAAAACTACCTTGATAGAAAACTTCGAAGAAGCAAAGAAGGTAGAAGAAGAGGCAGACAACATTGCTAAACATGCTATAGATCTGGAAACAAAGTAGCTTGCTAAGAAACCTTTTCTTTTAACCAAAAACAAGGAAGAGCCATCAACTGATATGGAAAACATTGTCAAAATGATGCAAAAGCTTTCAAACAAAATTGTCGATTTAGAAAAGAATAAAGCAGCCAGTACCTCTAGGTAGTCGTTCAAGCCTTATTATAAGAAAAGAGAAGAAAATGGACAGCCAACTCTGCCCGTAAACAATTCTGCTGTTTTAAATTTAAATGAAGTAGGTATGGATCATTTATGTACTTTCCATCAAGAACAGCATTCTGAAAAAAGTTGTCCGTAGTGGATTAATTCAATGAGTTTAGTGATGAATCAAATGCTTGATGCCCAGTTATCAGAACAAAAGTATCCTCAAGAGCAACAAGTTTCTGATCAGGAGGAAACCGCCCTAGACACCACCATGGTTCTCTGGGATTGGTCACCAACTCAGGAACCTTCTCTTGAAGAGATCGCTAATGAGTCTCAAGCAGCATCCATAAATGTTTCCACTAGAAATAAAGGCCCCTTACCTGATCAAACTTTAGATATTCCTAAAGTGAAATCATCAAGGGAATTGCCAAGGCGGCATATAACAGTTATCCCACAGCAGCCCAAGGTAATTCCGACACCTATAAAAGAATCAATTGTTGAAAAAGCCAAACAACCAAATATTACTCCAAACAAAATAGAAACTCAGCCCAGGATTTCTAAGGTATGTGATATGGGTTACGATATAATTGAATACATTAAGAAGACTAAAGCCAACATTTCCATATTTGACATGTGCAGTTTTCCCTAGCAAAGACAAAAGTTGCTAGAGGTTTTTGACCCACAAGCTAGTCCTTCGTCTGAAAACATAGAAGACGACCCTGAGATAAATGAAGCCAGCATTGGCGGGAAATCTAAATCACAAATTCTACCTTTCCTCCTAACTTTTTAAATCTTCAACCACAATGTTCATAACTGTTTGGTAGATTCAGATGCCAGTTCAAATGTCATGCCTCTGTCAATTTGCGGAAAGATTAATGGGCAGCCTATCCCTTGTCCATCTCAAATTATACAGTTGGATAGGACCGCTGTTAAGGTAATTGGGGAAATGAAAGATGTTCTCATTAGGTTGTCAGCAGACCCTAGGGTGTGTCAGTTCATTGATATAATGGTGGTTGATATCCCAGAGGCTTATGGTCTGATTTTGAGTAGGGATTGGTCTACAAAACTAAATGGCTATTTTACTACAGACTGGTCTCATCTATGGCTACCTTATTAGAATAGGAAAAACCAAATCAAGATACTGAGAGAACCTCATATGAAACAAAATGTAACTCAATTGGAAGAAAAGAATGAAGCTCTTGCTTTATCGTCTTCAGTTTTGGGAAACTATTTCTTAGAGATTGAACCAGGAAATTATCAAGCACAAGATGCTAGCCATAATCCAAATGAACAGTCCGATCTCCTTCAGTTTTCTCAGACTGATGATATTGATTGTAACATAGTAGAGTTAGTCACTGACGTAGTTGTTAATGATGCTAGTTTAGCTAAAGAAGAAAATGTGTTTTGGATTCTTTACTTTAATGGCTCCAAAACCCAAAAAGGATCAGGAGTCAGTTGTGTTTTGATTGACCCCAATAGGAATAAACACTTTTTATCTTATAGATTATAATTTGAATGTACTAACAATACTGCTGAGTACGAAGCTCTAGTCCATGGGTTAAAGAAAGCTATTGCTTTAAGTGCCAAATATTTGAAAGTATTTGGTGATTCTGAAATAGTCGTTAGGTAGGTGAGAGATAGAATTCACTGCCTTTCTCCTCATTTAAAAGGATACCAATCTGAGATTTGGAATTTGATTTCGTGTTTTGATGTTTTCAATATAAATTTCATTCCTAGATTGCAAAATACTACACCTGATGTATTGGCTACTTCCGCTTCCAGATTAGTTCCTACAAATACTAAATGCTCTATTGAATTGATTTTCAGGCCATCTGTTCTAGATAACATTACGAATCTCAGAGTATTTGATGATGATGATCAGATCATCAGCTTCTTGACAAATGAAGATGCCTTCCATGAAGCCATAATAGACAAAGAGAAGCATGACTCAGACCTTCAAAGCAAACACGCTGTTAAAGGAAATTTTATGCCTAAAGGAGTGAGGACTCTCGAAGCTTTGTTGGATTTACAGAGCAAGTTCAAGAGACCAGTGAATGCTAAAAATCATAGCTCCTCTATGACACATGAGTTGATTAATATGGGAACAGAGGCAGAGCCGAAATATGTTAATCTCGGTAAGTGTTGCTCACAAGGAGAAAGAGAAATGTTTATCAAACTTTTCAAGTAGTATAAGGATGTCTTCGCATGGACTTACGATGATCTGAAATGTATGATACTTGTATCATTCAGCATGTAATACCAGTGAAAGAAGGTGTCAAACCTTTTCAGCAGCAGCTAAGAAGAATGCATCCAACTCTCAAGCCTCTAATTCAAAAGGAATTAAAGAAATTTCTAGATGCAAAGATCATTTTTAAAGTCAGAAATTCTGAATGGGTTGCTAACTTAGTCCCCGTACGAAAGAAGTCAGGGGAAATCAGAGTGTGTGTGGATTTCTAGAATTTGAACAAGGCTTTTGATAAAGACACTTATCATGTACCCCCAATGGAGCAGATTTTGCAGATGGTATCAGGATCATAATTGTTCTCGCTGTTAGAAGGTTTTTCTGGATATAATCAAGTGCTCATTGCGGAAGAGGACCGAATCAAAACCACTTTTCATACAAAGTGAGGGACCTTTGCATACCGAAGGATGCCATTCAGTTTGATAAATGCAGGAGCAACTTTTCAGCAGGCCATGGACATTGCTTTCCGAGGAATGGGCAATCAGTGTGTAGTAGTTTACTTGGATGATGTGACAGTTTTCTCAAAGAAAAGGGAAGATCATGTTTTCCACCCGAAGCAGATTCTTTATCGCTGCAGGAAATATGGTATCTCTTTGAACCCTAAGAAAAGTGTGTTTGTTGTTCTTGAAGGCAAACTTCTAAGTCATATCATTTCGAAGAAGGGAATCTCAATAGATCAAGAATGAGTTGAAGCTATCAACAAGATTCCCATGCCCCATATCAAGAAATCTATGCAATCATTTATGGGCACAATTAATTTTGTTCAAAGGTTTGTTCCATATTTTTCTCAAATCGTTAAGCCATTGCAACAAATGATTAAGCAGAGTGTGCAGTTCAAATGGACAGACTCGAAGAAAGTGGCATTCAAAGAAATCAAAGCAACCATAGCCAATGCACCGTCTCTGAGGAGTCCGGACTTCGATACGTATTTTATAATGTATACCTTTGCTTCGGATGACTCTCTCGCAGCAGTACTTACTCAAAAGGTAGAATTAGGGGATGAATATCCAATTTCTTTTATGAGTATTGGTCTGCAAGGTGCTGAACTGAATTACCTTGTCATGGATAAACAAGCGTATGCAGTATTTAAAGCGGTTAAGCAGTTCAGGACATATATTCTAAAAAATAGAACTAAAGTCATAGTTCCTCACCCTGCCATTAGATCTCTATTTGTTCAAAGGGAGCTGGGAGAAAGGCGAGGAAACTGGGATATGCCTATTTAAGAATATGACTTGGAATTCAAGCCAGCTACCATCATAAAGGGTCAAGGTTTGTACAAGTTGCTCACGCAATATCTAGCTGACGAAGGGCTAGATTGGAAAAACGAGGCTGAACTGAATGTAATTGAGGTTTGTCTCATCTTCACTGCTCCTAAGTCCTGGTACAGAGACTTAGTGCATTATTTGCAGTCAAGTTACTTGCCAGAACACTGGGGAGCAAAGGAAAGAAGGGCACTCCGTCTGAAATCATCAGCGTACCAAATCATTGACATAATCCTTTTTAGAAAGAATTATGATGGCATTTTCCTCAGATGTTTGGAGAAAGAAGATGCAAGAAAGGTAGTTGAAGAATTACATGATGGCCCTGCTGGGGGACATTATTCAGGGGATACCACAGCTCATAAAATTCTCAGAGCCGGGTATTATTGGCCCACTCTTTTCAGAGATGCTCATGCATATGCAAGGAACTATGATGTTTTCCAAAGAAGTGCAAAGAAATCGCCAAAAGCAGCGGGACCGTTGCAGCCAGCTATCATTTCTGAACCGTTCGAGCAATGGGGCATAGATGTTATCGGAGATATAAACCCGAATTCCTCGCTGTAGCACCGGTACATCCTGACAACTACTGATTATTTTACGAGATGGGATGAAGCCATTCCACTGCGCGCAGTCAATGAAGATGCAGTTATCAAATTCCTGGAAGAAAGCATCATAACCAGGTTTGGGGTTCCAATTTCCCTAGTCTTTGATAATGCAACTTATTTTTCATCTTTTAGGATCAATGAATTTGTTTATGAGAAAGGGATCAAACTGCACTATTCAGCAAATTACTATCCCTAGGGAAATGGATTAGCTGAGTCGACCAATAAAAACCTCATCCAAATTCTTAAGAAAACTGTAATTGAAAATCAGAGAAGATGGCACCTAGCCCTTCCAAATGCTCTATGGGAAGATAGGGTTACCCCCCAGAATGTCTTAGGTGTGTCCCTGTTTACCTTGGTTTATGGTAAGGAAGCCATCCTTCCCTCGAATGTGTTACTCCCGTCCTTGCAGTTGTCCCAAGCCTCCCGAGGTTCCAGTAGTCAAGTTCTTCAATCAAGAATCGATACCCTGCTAAAACTCGAAGAGTCACGACAAAAGGCTAAAAATCAATTCCATCATCATTAAGACATAGTCAAAAGATGGTTTCATAAGAAGAAATTTGGAAAAAGAAGTTTCGAAGTAGGAGATTTAGTTCTGAAGTGGGATAATCAACATGATGGTAACAAAATGCATACAAAATTTCAACACTTATGGGTTGGCCCTTATCAAATTTCTGAAAAGCTTGGTCCATCAACGTATAAGTTAAGAAGCCTTCAAGGAGAGGAAGTTAACCTTCCCCTCAACAACCTTGCTTTGAAACAATATTTTGCTTATGGTCTCTAAGAGAACCTTTGTACATAGATAAAGGTTTTGTTCTTTTTATTTTGCGTTTTACTTTAGTCTCTTGATTTCTATTTGTTTCAGCCAAGTTGCTTTCTTTTTCTGATTTTTTGAGTTTTCCCTTTCCCATTTTCTTTTTATAGTTTTTTCCTGCTAGCCTTGCAATTGGGCCTTTCATGAAGATAGATCTCTCAAAAAATCTCACCACTCATGAAGCTAGAAATGTACCCTCAAAAGAAAGTTTATCTATGCATTTTGGCTTTTACTAATCGTTTTCCAGAATGAAGAGATCCTGTTCTGTTGGTCACATTAACCCCTGTTTAATAGCTGAAATCTATGATTATTGTATCACTATCCTCGGGATCCATCCACCCTCACATTTATAAGCATCTCAAGAAGATCGTTGTAGTTAGACCCACAGAAAGGAAGCACATCTCGAAGGCATAGGGTATTAAAATGACTCCATGCTGCAAATCTAAAGCCAAAAGAGCTTATAATCAAGAGTCTGTTTTCCAGAAAATCTCGCCTCCATTAAAGCACGGCTGAGAACAATAAAGACTTTTAATTTAAGCAGCCACACCAAAATGCCCAGTAGAGTTCTTTTTCATCCGTGAGCACGAGAAACCAAGAAAATATCTTGCTCAAACAACAGGACATCAATGGATTGAAGAACTCAGGTAAATGGCTAAGTCTTGAAGAAATTTTTCTGGAATACTCACATGACAAAAGTCACTAATTAAAGAACATCCAGAAGGATGCAAGCAGCATGGGAATGAAGAACAAGAGAATATTGTCTATGAGATGTTGTTACAATCCTGTGGAGTCTGATGATAGTGGTCGTTTGAAAGATGGATCTTCTAAAAATGAACCCCATATTTTGGCCCATGGAGAGTTTTAAGGATGTCTTTATCGAAGCTCCCCTTTCCTAATGATCAATGGATAAACTGATCACTTCCTTTGCGGAAATTTGAATGCTCAAGTCGACTGTTTCACATAAGGTGAGCAGCTTTTAAAATTTCCTATGGGTGAGAGAGAGTTTTTCAGAGATCTGTGTTCGCCAGCAATTTGCCAATTGTTGTTGCTGCAACATCCCCCCAAAATTTTGAAAAATATTGGGGCCCCTCCTCCTACACTTGTTAACACCTAAAAAGTGCTCACTAGCTCATTTCCTTATTCACATGACCCATTTGTCCACTTTTCCACCATCTGAGCCTCTGAAGCCAACAAAAGGTCACCAAAAGACCTTAGTACACCCCTTTTCCCACTCAAAAAGATTATTTTTCCTAAAAAAGCATAAAAAACCCTCAAAAAGGGTCCAAATTCCCAAAAATATTAAAAAGGGAATAAAAATATTAATTTTATTCAAAAAAGGAAAAAAGGAGGGAAAAGTACCTAAACCATGTTGGTCAATACCATTGGTTTCCACAAAACCACAAATGGTATTCCCCACCACCAAAACCTATAAAAAGGTGGTAGGGGCTCCTCATTTCACATCCATCCATCTTCCTATCCTCATGCTGCCAAAATATCCCTTGAGTATTTGGCCATTGTAGCAACCTTGGAGAAAGGACCCTTTGGAGTTTGGAGCTGCTCATCCTTGGAGCTTCTCAACTATCTTCATCACTTGGAGGTATTATCGCAAGCACTTGCTTGCCCCCATTTTCAATACAAATTTATTTTCTATATTTCTTGTTCTTGTTCTTGTTTTTATTCAAAAATGCACATGCTAGTTTAGTTTAGTTTAGATTTAGTTTACATTGTTTTTGCTTAATATTGAAACTACTGCTACTAGTTAGTAGGTGCCCATAGCACTAAGCTTGGTTGCAAAACCAAGCCAACAGTTTTTGGCGACTCCGCTGTTTTTTGAATCTTTAGATCTCACTTTTGCTTTAAATCTTACTTTTTGATAGTATTTGTTAGTTTAATTCATAGATCTGCCACCCTAGATAGCAGATCCATTGCTGTTCTAGATCTTGGCCCATTTTTTAGCCATTAACACCCCAAAATTCTCAATTTTCGGCTTCGTTTTTCAGCATCCGCGTACGGCTTTCGCCTCGTGGCTTTTTGCCCAACAGTCGTGCGGCTCATCGCGACTACGCGACCTTTTTCCGTGCGGTTCACCGCGGCTTCGCGGCCATTAAGCGCGCTGCACATCGCGGCTTCGCAGACCTTTTCCGCGCTGCACATCGCGACTGTGTGACTAAATCCCGCGCTGCACATTGCCGCTTCATGGTCAAAAACCGCGCTGCCTGTCGTGTCTGTGCGACAGAAACCCACGCGGTCCATCGCAGCTTTTCTGTCAAAACCCGCGATGGTAATTTTTTTCATTAGGCCGAATCATTTAAAACATTAATTTCTTACTGTACTTTCTGCCCACATAGCACATTTTCCAGTATTAGAAATTCTGCATATTTTATAGCCATAGAAAAATTTTAACTATTTAGAATGCCCATGTGAAAAAGTCTTTTTAAATATTTTTAGAAATTGAAAGAAGGATTTGATTGCATTTTATCTAGATTAATTTTTTTTTTTTACTGTTTACTTCTTTGATATTTTTGCCCATAGCAGAATTTTAAAAGAAATCCATTTATTTCGCAAAGAAGTTATATTATTTGCTTTCCTCTTTCAAAAGATCCTTTGTTTTTTGAATAGTCTTTACAAAGCATTTAATTTCCATTTATTGAAAAAGTCATAATATTTGCTTTTTATTTCAAAAGATCCTTTGTTTTTTGAATACTTAGCATTTACTTTTTCAATTTCAGTTTAAAATATCACACATGCACCCACTCAAACACTAATTTTAAACTGAGCCTTAAAACTTACCCTAATTTCAACCCACTTTTAACCCCACTTGGGGAACACTAAAAGAACTTTGTAGCTAGGTAGTATTGAGGGGATAGGTGTTCCAATAACACCCCTCAGTTATTACATATGAGACATAGTTGTTGTCCATTAGGGAGCTAAAATCTCTTAGTATTTATTGGCGCGGTCACAACTGGTTTGTGGGAAGGCCTCTCCCCTAGGAGGGTTGAAGTCGCGAGGATGGTTCCGGAAGCCTGAGTGGAATACCGAAATCCATTCAGTAACCGAAGGGCTACCATTTGCAGTTCTCGGGATATCCCTGTATGGGGGTATTGCGGTAAAGGACCAAACGGCAGATTTATCTTTTCTCGACGTGTCATGAACGGAGTATCCTAGTAGCCATTCTTTAGGATTGATTACCCGGTGTCCCTCCTGGTAGGGGGATATCTAGCCATGGACTCAACACCCAATATTGTTTGACTTGGATTTCATCACCTTACAGAGAATATAGTTTGTTGATTCACAATACTTTTAGTTAGGTGTTTGCATGATTCAACCCACCTTTGGTCTAGTTACACCTATTTTTTCTAGAAGCTGTTTGCATGTTGGTACTCTGACCATTTTTTGCATCCCTCCACTTATTGTAGCACAGCTTCTAGAATAAGTGCCTTTTTTGAGGTTGATTTTTTGGCCTGAGAGCCTTCATTTTCACTCCCCTTCTTGCACCCTTGGTTGCATTAGGGTTTTGAGTTTTTTATACATTACCATTTTACACATACGTATTTTTACACAAAAACTTATTTTCTCACCATTGATAATTTTAGACGCTCTCGTCATCTACAGGGCAAACTCCCAGAGTTCAGTCTACTTGGCTTGCCACGTCACCGACGCCGAGCCTTATCCCTTAACTCGACACATCGTCGGTCATCCAGACAGTCATCCGATTTTGACACGCCTCACTTCACTTCTGATTCTGAGGCAGAATCCGAAAACCCCACTGCGTTATTCCCAACCAACCTTATGGCTGGAACACCTTTTGACCCACTCTTTACCAGCACCATAGGAGAGACATCTACAGACCCTTCTACTGCGGTGCCATCCATAGAAGCAACCACCCCCTTGGGTATGCCTAATATGGGAAACACTCCTGCCTTAGGAATGCCCAACATAGGGCCACCACCTGTTATGGGTATACCCAACATAGGGGTCACACCCCCTCCGGTTTCCACAAACCCTATCCCCGGAATCCCTACTGCTATTCCTAACCCAAGTGTAACCCATGTTGCACTTGGAAGCGCTGGTCCGTACTAGACCACACCTATTGGAGGACACATACCTTCAATACCTAGCATACCTTTAGGCGCTATTGGACCCCTACATCATACCACCACGACTAGTCATGTCCCAGTCACTACGCCACATACATCTGCTACCTTACCTTACATGGTGAGTCTGAACTTACCAGACTTAGCCAGGCTCACCAATGACCCCATCAGACACGATCCTACGTGGCCTCTCATGCCCACCAAACTCCCCTCCGACATCCCTAAGTTTGAGGGCAAGGCAGGTGAGGACCCCCAGAACCATATCATGTCCTTCCATCTATGGTGTTCCTCCAATTCTATTGTGGATGACTCTATCTGCCTCTGTCTGTTACATTGCACTTTCAATGGCTCTGCAGCTAAGTGGTATATCGAGCAGCCCCATGGGACGAATGCCACCTTTACCTCCCTTGCCTCGACCTTCCTGCAGTTCTTCTAGTTACCTGTCCTCTATGATGCGAGAGTTGAGATCCTACTGTCTTGCAGACAGAACACGGCCACCCACATCACTGACCACATTCATGAATGGTGTCGACGTCGAAGCCTCTACAAAATCAAGTTATATGACTGCATCTTCTTAGATTGGTTTCTAAAATCCCTCCTCCCTCTCATCGCGAAGGATGTGGCATCCAAACGACCCCAGTCTGAAGAAGAGGCCATCCTCAAAGCACAACAGTTTGACCTCATTTACGCTCAGTCGGGTTATCTGTATACCATTATACCGGACGCACCTCGTGTTGATTCATCCCAACACAATGCACCGGGGGCATCCCATGCCACAGATGGCATCATTGGTCATATTACCCCACATCCCCAACCCTTTTCCATTGCACATCCTAGCCATAGTCCCGACCTTTCGCGGGCTACATCTCAATCTGGAGCAACCAATTCATATGCTCCCATGGCACATCACCACCATATCCATGGACCTTCATGTCCACCTCAGTGCTTTGGTCATGCACCATCTGCATACGCCCCCCCAGTCGCACCTCAACCTATGTACTATCCACAGCTAGCTGCGATAGCTAACCCAACATCTCCAATAGCTCAGGGTTAACAACAACCCCAGCAAGTAACTGGACCACCTCCAGCCCCACCGGTTTATTATCAACCACAACCTGCTCCTGCACCTGCGGAGAACCAAAATCCTCCCACTGCTCAAGGGCAAGTGTACACACATCACAACCAGTCCGAGCACCAAAACAACCAGCGCAACCAAGGTGCGCAACAGAACTATGGAAGAGGACATAACCGCGGTAATAACCAACAACATCAGCAAGGTCCTCCACCTCCCAATCCTCCGCAAAATAACAATGCTGCTCCTCCCAACCGCAATCCGGATCGAAATCCCAAGCAGCCTAGAAATAACAACCTTAGAAAAAACCACCCTTGTTCTATCTGTGGGGTCTATGGTCATTACACGCATTCTTGCCCACATTTGGAGCAAGCTCGGCAACTCTGACCGACGATGCCCATCGTCAAGGGCAAGCAGCTCCTCAACCGCCACCCAACCCTCCACCACCTCAACATCAACCTTTGGTGCTGCAAAACCCCTTTCCAAACCAGGGTGTAGTGAACACTCAGCCATTAGCTCCCCCTTAGGGCAACGTGCCACCACAACAGATCACTTATGCAGCCCCTGATCAACCCATGTTCGATTCAGGTACTCACCACTTGTTGATGATGTCAACCACCGACGCCAACCTCCAAACCCATCGGAACCAATATGGCTCCACTTTTGAATCCCCTCCCACCGACAAGAACACTAACGTTAATCCCACAGATCAAACGTTACGTATACCTCCGGCTCCACTTGATGGCGCTTCCAAAGCACCTCGCTTCCCACTTCGTCGCATCAACAGTAATCCCAATGCTTGGGCTGCGTCGAATTACAACATCATAGACGACTTAGCCCAGTCTCCTACAGCCATGTCTGCTTCAGAGGTCTTGAAAAACTGTCCTTCACAGCGCAAGACTTTACTCTCTTCCATTGGCGCCATTGACCCCAATGATTCACAGCTGATCGCATTCGATTCAGACCACTCTGAACCACGCCTGCCTTCCTCTTTAGCATTCCAAGTTTATGTTTCTGTTCGGAATCTTGTTATCCATCGGTGCATTATCGATGAAGGGGCCTCTACATGCGTCATTTCCACATTCGTTTGGCAGAAGTCGGGATCCCCTACTCTCCAGCAGTTCACCACTGCATTACGAGCCTATGATGGCCGTTCAGCACAACCCCAAGGTCTATTAGCTAATGTCCCCATCCAGCTGGCGGGTAAAACCGTCCTCATTGACATTGAGGTCATCAATGCCCAACTAGACTTTAACCTTTTACTTGGTCACAGCTACATGTATGCCATGTGGGCTGTTGCCTCATTCGTATTTCACACCATGCAGTTCCCCCATGAGGGACGCATGGTCAAGGTTGACCAACTCACCTACTACGATCCCAAGGCCCCCGCCACACCTGAAAATGTTCTCCCCATGGTTGAACAACCTGTTTGTGGTGCAACTACCTCTTTCATTTCCTCGGTAGGACCTGGACTTTACTCCGAGGTGCCGATGACCTCTACATTCTAGGCCATTCCACCACCGTCACCGGAGACCCACGTAGGTAACCTCTGCACTCTTTCACAAACACCCGGTAATCAACCCTCCTTGTTACCCAAACCACCATTGGTCCCTAGTCACATTGGGGTTACACCCATCCACACAATCCCCTTTCTATTTCCTCCTTCGAGTGTAGTTAGCACCCCGGTTATGGCTACCCCTAGTCTCCCCGGGTTAACATTGGGATTACCCGTGTGGTATATTTCGCCTCCCGTTCCACCGCCGACACCAAACGTCATCCTGCAACCAGTGCAACCCATTGTCACTTCTACCCAACCACCTCCCGGTATCAATACTCCTTCGTCATCGACGAATCCCCCTCCACTCATCAAGACCACTGGGGGCAGAGGCCCACAACCATACACTGCAGTACCCCCACCCAAGGGAGTTAAACCTCCTCCCGTGTTCCGTACTCCTCCCAAATGCTCGTTGTGTGATGAGTTAGGCCATCCAACCCATCAGTGTCCACAGTTACCTGCATTGCAGGAACACATGCAAATGCTAGACGATGACCCCAACATCCCGGTGGTCAAACTCGATCCAAACCCCATGCCTCGTGATAAATCACTACGTACCAACCACCCATGTGCGATATGCGGTATTTACGGCCACTACTCACATAACTGTCCTGACATCCCAGATTACAGAGCAGCCCTCTACGAGATGAATAATTTGGACCTTGAGACGGCACCCCCTACTATTGAGGAGATCTACCCTCCCGTATCATCCTCATCTAGAGAGATTAACACCATCTACATGATCTCTTCGACTACCACTACCTCATCACTTGATTTGACCACTTAGAGCTCCCGCAATGATGAAGAGATTCTAGAGGCTCCTATTGCCCTTGATTATCCCTGGGAAGACATTCACCATCATCCATACTTCCTCTCGGAAGAGACTTCATCCACCACCGCTACCCAATCCGCGGTTGAGTCCAAAGATTTCCTTCCTACTAAAGTCGACTGGTTAAAGGATCCCATGGCCACTATTTCTCCTGTCATCCACATTGACATCTCTGACCCACTTGGTGCCCTTCATACCATTACATTAGGAGCCCCCCACAGTGAGCATGAAATTGGAGAATACCGAAAACTATTCCAAGAATTCACTGATGTCTTTACTTGGTCAGATATTGAAATACCGGGCCTTGACCCCGCCATCTATACAATCTCCAATGGACACCCCTCGGTCCTGTCGACCCCTTCCACCGATCCCATCCGCACGCATGTTCCACTCTGCTACGTCGGTTTCGCCGATGGAGCAAGCCGTTGGTCCCCCAATCTCACCTCCGCAGCTTGGGTAATATATTCCCCTTCACATGAGTTGATCCATATCAATGGAGTGTGTTTGGGTGCCACGACCAACAACCAGGCTGAATATGATGCCGTGATTGGTCTCTTGGCCTCAGCTCTCCAAATGAGCATATGTCACCTTAACGTTTTCTTGGACTCACAACTCCTCGTTTCCCAACTCAACAACGATTACCAGGTACGCAATCCCTGCCTTTTCAGAAAATTCCTGCGCACTAAACAAATGGTTAGACAGTTTGAATCCATTTCATTTACACACGTCCCAAGAAACCTCAATAGTGTAGCGGACCATATGGCCAACAACATTCTAGACTGGCACACTAATCGCATTATACCAAATCAAAATGTGCATCCACGTGCATAACATGTGCCTCCACGGGCGAACATAAAGACAACAAGTGCATCCATGTGCATACAAGACTATATACCAACATCATATATATATATATATATACATCATCATATAGTCAAAACATGTCACAGGTGCCCTCAGCACCCAATATACAAAAAATACATGAGCCGTACAAAATAGTGCTTCCCCATATGCTCATCAGCATTTGGGGGCAAATGCATATCAGCTAGTCATCAGGGTCTCTGGGCTCCTCTGGCGCCTCCTCCGCGGGCCCCGCCGGATCATGGCGAGCCCGAACTCTCCACTCTGCTGGCCCTGTTGGATCATCCCATAACCGGATCCTCCTCTCAACCGTCCCTGCCGAGTCATCCCGAACACCATCCCTGTGCTCAGCCACAAAAACCGCTGTCCTCAACAGGAGCGACCGCCACTCAGGCGACGCACTGAAGCAACGCTCCACGACATCCCGGTCCAGGTCTTTCTAGCCATCCTCAGGGAGTCCAGCTAGAATCATGTCGAATGTCTGTCTGACACCCTCTATAGCATCATCTCGAGGGCCAACCCCTCTCCCACGAGCCGCAAATCCTCCACCACATGGAGGTGGTACCGTTGCAGGTGGATGAGCGACCACCATCGCCCGCCCCCGACGAGCCACGTAGTCGGCCGGCGGCACTGGACCAACATCTGCACAATGCAAGTAAGCCATCATATGCATATCTAACTATAATCATAGACAGATAAATCAAACAACACATGATATAGTATATATCAAAAAACAAAAAACATACCGTCTAAACTCCGGGCCTATCCCGGGGCACGAGGCATCTCTGGGTCACCTCGATACTCCATACCGGCATATGGGAAATCCTCAATCAGCAGGGGCATCTGCTCCCACTGCTCATAGACCTCCTCCGTAAAGAAATCGCAGACACCATCGCCGCCACGAGGCATCATCTGCCCCCACCGCATCATGCGAGGCTCACTCACCAGACCATCACGAATGGGCACCCGTGGTCGCAAGGTCGGCACTCGCTCGAAGAAAAAACAACATAGAAAAGAGGCATAACAAAACTCACCTCCCTCTCAACTGGCCTTGTCCAGATCTCTCCGGACACCAGCCAGAAATATCTGCCCCCCGACATAATAAGTCCCCCGAAGAACAGATTCCACCAACATCGTTTGTCCCCTAGAAAAACGATGTGGTGCAACAGTACCCAATATCCGTAGAACACATGCCCCAACAACCCGCATATCCCACTCACGTAGAGATCGTAGACTAATAGAACTGTTCTGCAAAACGGTATCATCAACACAAAAATTCTATAGCAAATCCTCCATATCTACACCTGGCGGGATCCTCGGCAGCAGATCTCCCACCTCACCTACCCGAGGCAACCCAGTTAGAAAATAAACATTCGTGAGGGTGATCTCTAATCTCTCACCCCCAATAATAAAAGCACCCTCCGCCGGCACCCACCAACTCACTAGCTTGTTCAGGAGCCGTCTCACTGAACGAATAGGTGGGATCTGAGTGAAATTCAAAAGTCTGCTCACCGCCAGAGTCTGCCGCACCCCCGGATCAGTCTGAATCCGCAGCATCAGATCATCATCTATCTCACGCTCTCGCCATGAGGCCAATGGTCTCCTCAACATCCTGCCAAAAAACAGAAGAAATTTTTAGCCCCAGCAAAAAATTTTTGCAAAAAATACCATCGCGGCTTTTCCCTTAAAAACCGCGATGACCATCATGGCCTTTCCATTAAAAGCCGCGATGATCATCGCGGCCTCCAGTCAAGAACCCGCGATGAACATCGCGGATATTTGCCAGACAGACGCGATGAACATCGCGACTATCTCCCATGAACTCGCGATGAACATCGCGGGTTCGAACCTCACAGTCGCGATGAACATCGCGACTGTCAGCCTAAAACCCGCACAGTTCATCGCGGGAAGAGACCCGAAACCCGCGATATTCCACGTTGGGAGGTCAATGTGGAATTTCATGGCCTTCGGAGGCCTGCCGCCAAAACAAAAATGACATAATTGAAAAGGCTAAGGCAAATAGGATTACCTAAAACTTGCAGAATCGAAAACTAACGGTCAAATCTCCCAGAAATCGAGAAAGAGCTCTGATTGCTCTGCCAAACTCACACGTAACAATGACACGTCATATGGGCCCCACGCCCTATTTATAGAAATTCCACCATTTTTCAAACCGCCATTCCGGTCTCATACGACGTCCGTTTCTCAAACCGTTGGTACCATTGGAATCAGCACAGCGAGAACTCCATGATAGATCTTTCCTTTTCCTGTTTTCACCAGGTCCATTTTTTGACCATTTTTTTGGACGCCCTCGTCGCCTCAGTTTGCATGCCACATCGGCCGTCATCCATTTTTGGCATGCCTTATATCGCCGGACTCAGTTTTCCGCGCCCGTGATGACGCTTGAGATCATTTCTCGCTCTCACCTCCCGATTTTTTGGGCATTTTTTCAATGCCCCCTCGTCACCTCGGTTTGCGTGCCCCATCTGCCATTCTCCGTAGTTGACCATCTTTATATCATCGGATTCAGTTTCCTGTGCTTGTGATGACACTTGAGATCATTTCTCGCTCTCACGCCCATACGTTTCGGCTATTTTTTCAAAATGCCCTCTTATTACCTCGGTTTGCGTGCCACAATGACTGCAGCCCCCTTTGTGACAATCTTTATGTCACCGGATCCAATATCCCGCCACATCATGACGCTTGAGACCTTTTCTCGCTCCCATCAATCCCTCGATGTTCGGTATGATTTTATCCCTTTTTCGGGCCGAGCAATCCCTTTTACGAAAAAGGCACTTAGGGAGTTTCTGTTAAGCTCTTTTCTGACTCCTAAAACAATGAAAAGATCGTCGAGCAACCTTGCTTCCTTTCATGCTAGGTAAATGTATCTGAAAGGGCGTCTACCTGGTATAAGTTTACCCCTTTTCCAGACCTTGTAGACTAATTACGAAAAAGGGATACTCTAGTCACATCGGCTAGAAGAGTTCTCCATTTTGCATCATTTTATGCTTTTTCGGGCCTTGGAGACTAAACTTACGAAAAAGAACACCAATGGAGTCCACTTACCACTTTCAGACTCTCTAAACATGAAAGCGACCATGAGCAATCACCATCCTGGGCTCGTAAAACCAACAGGACAGTAATCATAACTACTCCAGAGTCTTCTTATCGTTTTCAGACTCCTTAAAAATGAAAGCACCAATGAGCACGAACAGTCCTGGGCGCACAAAATCCACAGGACAGTACCATTTCAGAGCACACTTTTATCCCTTCTTAGAGCTCATTAAAACCACGAAGAAGGTCCCAATGGTGCCCCTTGGCGCCACAACAGATCACATCTACTCATATGGCACCTTCCCACATTTTGGTTGCCTTTGTTCAGAGTATTCTGCAGTGTGTCACCTTGACAACCCCTCGACAGTACCCATCAGCTTGATTCCCCCCCAGAGTCAGTACATACCCTCCACTCCTTCAAAGCAGTGATACCCGCACCTACAAGTCAGTTCCTTACGCTGCCAGGTCAACCATGTCATCATGCTCTGAACAAAGGAAGTTTGAGTCTTCCCATATATGACCCCAGTTACTTCCCATCCCCATAAGTATGTCAGTCCCACCATCAGTACTACCACACTTCAGTTCTACACCTTGCACTCCTATCAAGGAAACATCATTGCCTTGTTAGTTGTCGGTCTCCCTCTGTCGACGACAACCAAATTTATTCCAGAGGATAGACCTAGAGGTCCCTGTGGCTTGGACTCATCACCATTTATGATGAGTGCCTATGAATAATTTCGAGAAGAATCCTCAGTGCTTCTCCAAATGGTTGTTTCTCACATGCTCGACTTCAACACCTTGATCGCATCGTTGAGACTCGCACGGGGCATCGGTCCGTTCAGTTATCAGTCAAAGGCCCCGGATACCATCTGACTCCTCCACATTTGAGAGTCTACCTATGGATACAACCAGTTATACGTTTCCTATAGATATCCGGGTTGTGCATGGCGACAGTATTCATATGTACCCCAGCTTCATACTCCCTTGAGTATATATTTACATTAATTCTCAGAGATGACTCACACTCTTTGAGTCCCTACAGATGTTGGACACCTTCAGTTTCAGCAGTTGATCAGTTATTCCAGTGTATCAGTTATTGAGATCAGTCATGATCATGGGTACATCCCAAAATAATGTACCCTCTGGACCATTATGATGTACCAGTATATTTTTTATGTATTAGATCCCCCTTCTTGGGACTAATTGTTATGTATATGTCTTGATACGAGCATGGGTATGCCCACCTCATCCATTATCAGAGATTATTCCTCATTCATATTGAGGCCATGTAATATTTGTTTATTTTTTGCAGCTTCCAAGGGCCGCGGATCCAGACCCCAAACGGTCTCTTCTCCTCCCCAAACCCCAGAAAAAGACAAAAGAACTATGATGTCTATCAGCCATACGATGAGCTCCTGTCCTCACACATTAGGGGGCAATCTGTTAACACCTAAAAAGTGCTCACTAGCTCATTTCCTTATTCACATGACCCATTTGTCCACTTTTCCACCATCTGAGCCTCTGAAGCCAACAAAAGGTCACCAAAAGACCTTAGTACACCCATTTTCCCACTCAAAAAGATTATTTTTCCTAAAAAAGCATAAAAAACCCTCAAAAAGGGTCCAAATTCCCAAAAATATTAAAAAGGGAATAAAAATATTAATTTTATTCAAAAAAGGAAAAAAGGAGGGAAAAGTACCTAAACCATGTTGGTCAATACCATTGGTTTCCACAAAACCACAAATGGTATTCCCCACCACCAAAACCTATAAAAAGGTGGTAGGGGCTCCTCATTTCACATCCATCCATCTTCCTATCCTCATGCTGCCAAAATCTCCCTTGAGTATTTGGACATTGTAGCAACCTTGGAGAAAGGACCCTTTGGAGTTTGGAGCTACTCATCCTTGGAGCTTCTCAACTATCTTCATCACTTGGAGGTATTATCGCAAGCACTTGCTTGCCCCCATTTTCAATACAAATTTATTTTCTATATTTCTTGTTCTTGTTCTTGTTTTTATTCAAAAATGCACATGCTAGTTTAGTTTAGTTTAGATTTAGTTTACATTGTTTTTGCTTAGTATTGAAACTGCTGCTACTAGTTAGCAGGTGCCCATAGCACTAAGCTTGGTTGCAAAACCAAACCAACAGTTTTTGGTGACTCCGCTGTTTTTTTGAATCTTTAGATCTCACTTTTGCTTTAAATCTTACTTTTTGATAGTATTTGTTAGTTTAATTCATAGATCTGCCACCCTAGACAGCAGATCCATTGCTGTTTTAGATCTTGGCCCATTTTTTAGCCATTAACAGCCCGAAATTCTTAATTTTCGGCTTCGTTTTTCGGCATCCACGTACGGCTTTCGCCTCGTGACTTTTTTCCCAACAGTCGCGCGGCTCATCGCGACTGCACGGCCTTTTTCCATGCGGTTCACCGCGGCTTCGCGGCCATTAAGCGTGCTGCACATCGCGGCTTCGCGGACCTTTTCCGCACTACACATCACGACTGTGTGACTAAATCCCACACTGCACATCGCGGCTTCGCGGTCAAAACCCGCGCTGCCCATCGCTTCTGTGCGACAGAAACCCGCGCGGTCCATAGTAGTTTTTCTGTCAAAACCCGCGATGCTAATTTTTTTTCATTAGGCCGAATCATTTAAAAAATTAATTTCTTACTGTACTTTCTACCCACATAGCACATTTTCCAGTATTAGAAATTCTGCATATTTTATAGCCATAGAAAAATTTTAACTATTTAGAATGCCCATGTGAAAAAGTCTTTTTAAATATTTTCAGAAATTGAAAGAAGGATTTGATTGCATTTTATCTAGATTAAAATTTTTTTTCCGACCTTTTGCAAACCATCCAGCACAAATATTGGTGATTTTTTCCCCAAATATGGCGCATAAATTATCCTTAAAGTTGTTGTTGTTGCATCGCTTCCTATCACAAAATGCTGATAAGATTTAAGCCTGTGGGCTCGACCCTTGATCACGGGAATTTTAATCATAAGCTTCCGCCCATTGCGCAGTAGTTAACGCTATCTTCCCCGCCATGGCATAGCCCACCTGTTTCAGTGTGCGTGTGACTACACATTAATTAGAACTTATGGCAGCCATGTTAAATCAAACACCTTTCAACTTTGAGCCCCGTGCCTATTAAATTGGCCATCCTGTGGCCCAGGCGACATAAATGTGTCCCTTTTAAATATAATGAGGCTTGAGGTGTGCAAATATTCATTTAAAGTCTTTGTCAAAATCTTTACTTCCGTTATTTCACTATTGCATATTGTAGAGATTGTGGCAGCAAATTAAGCGTGGAAATCAGGAAGATAGTTACAACCTGCCAAGCCTTATACTCAAGAAATCGGGAATCCTCCAGTAAATGCCAACTAGGACTGCCACAAACAATTTATGATTCCCAGAGAGAGAAGTGCACATAGCAGAACTACAAGCAGGTTTAAATGTAGAATTGGAATATTTGAAGAAAGTGGATACAGCAACAGGATAAGCCATCACCAGCTTATATCCCTGAGGAAGCAGGCACAGTAGTAGAAGCATCGCAGTTAGCAGCTGAGCCATCCATAGCTTGATTTGTTATAAAACAAAAGATAGCGGTTATTTGTCTTTTTCTAATAAAGAAAGGGGAACTTTATTTTTGTTTTGTTCTAATTTTGTAAAAGACAACTGCATTCTCAGTTTTGTCTTATTGACCACTAGAAGACAAAAATTTTGTTCCCTCCTAGGTTTAGGTTTAGGTTTTGGGAAAATGAGAAGCATTGTAAATCTATAAATAGGTGAATGGAGGAGAGAATAGGGATTTTGACAAGCAAAGAAAAGAGACTGCGCTATGTATGGGAACTATTTTCCAGATATAAAGATACAAGAGTTTGTTTTTGTCTATCAAAAGCCTGCACGGGATTTGCTTGGGATCTGTGTATAGGGATGTGGAACTATTTCAACTCTCTTACCACTGGATTATTGTGAGATCGTTCTAACTCATTGTGGATTACTCCATTGTTGTAAATGTTTCTCATTTTCGGTGTATTATGCTGTGTACTATGAGTGGTGAAATCGTTTTAATTCATTTGAGCTATCTTGAATGTATATCCCTTTCTACTGTAATTCACATTTAAAATGGTTCAAACAGCTATCTGCGAGATCTTTATGTGTATCTACAACACGCTGCTCATTCTCTTATTTGGCTCCTCGCGAGGATAGAATAGATTTGCTTATCACAGTTTTAGATTAAGATTTGTTTAAGTTTTGCATTTAAATTAAATTAGTTTATAGCACTTGCATCTCATACGTAAATTAAAAACACATAAACGGTGGATCGGGCCGCAACCTGTAAAGAACACAAAAAATTTTAAATCTTACATGGTAGACGAAACCGTTAACCGAACGGATTCCCCACACCAAACGGTGAGCAATCTAATTGGGATTTCCTACCGGGGAGAATCCCTTGCTGATTGATGATGCAATTTTCGGGGCATCAACATGTGCCTAACGAACATGAGACCAGATATTTTCTTTGCGGTGAACACATTGAGCCAGTTCCTGGCATATCCGAGGAGTGTTCACCTGGTTGCTGTAAAGCATATTTGTAGGTACTTAAAGGGTATAGTTGATTATGGGCTCAAGTATGATGCGAATCAAAAATTTAACCTGCAGGGCTATGTTGATTCATATTGGGTAGGCAGTGCTGCAGAGAGGAAGAGCACATTTGGGTGTGACTTCAGTATGGGATCAGGTGTGATCTCTTGGTTTAGTAGGAAGAAGTCCTGTGTAGCACTGAGTACAACCGAAGCAGAGTATGTTGTAGCTTGTTCAGCCAATTGTGAGGCAGTATGGCTCCAGAAGCTACTGTTTGAGTTATTTGATCTCCTATTGGATGCTACTAGTATCTTTTGTGACAAACAGAGTTGTGTGAAGCTATCTAAGAACCCGGTGTTCCACGATAGGTCAAAGCACATTGAGATCAAATATCACTATATCAAGGATATGGTGCATAGAGGAGAAGTGAGGCTCCTGTATGTTGCGACGGATGAGCAGATCGCAAATGTGTTGATGAAACCACTAACTAGAGTGAAGTTCGAGTGCTTTAGAGAGAGGCTTGGTGTTCTTCAGATTGATGACACTTCGGGGAAGAAGTGATGGACACATTTGCAGGTGCCATTCCAAGCATGGTGAGAGGAGGATCCTTCACATGGCTGTGGATGTAAGCACTGGATGATGAGCATCAGGACGATGCTCCAGTTACTGCTATCTATATGCATCATGTTGGATGCTTGTTATGATCAGTTGGATCCGATATATGTATATGCATCATGTTGGATGGTTGTTATGATCAGATGGATCATTTATTTGTATGTATCAGGTGGATACATTGTATGATCAGGTAGATCATGTATGATGATATGTATCAGGTATGGATCAGGTGGATGCACTGTATGATTAGGACGATCATGGATGACGAGCTTCAGGATGTTGCTCTAGATGATATGTATCAGGATGATGCTATGATGATGATCAGGATCATCATGTACATCAGGATGATGTATGGTGAGTATCAGTTTGATACTCTATGACCATGGACAGGTTGTGTAGACAAGCATATAATTTGGCTCTGGGAGGTTTGCAGATAGTCTTTCGAGGTTTTCCCTATGGCATATAATGTGGCCCTGGGATATTTGGAAAATGCTCTTTCAAGTTTTTGCCTGGGAGGACATATAATTTGGACCTGGGAGGTTTGCAGATAGTCTTCTGAGGTTTTGCCTATGGCATGTAATGTAGCCCTGAGATATCTGGCAGATGCTCTTTCAAGGTTTTGTCCTATGGAATATAATATGTCCCTGGGAGATCCGATAGGTTGGGCTATGGCTATGTTCCCTGGGAGATCCTATATGTAGAGCTGTGTGCGCGTAACAGCCTGGGATGCTCTTGCAAGGTTTTGTGGTGACCACATGTAATATGTCCCTGGGAGATCCTATAGGTAGAGTTGTGTGCTCGTAACAGCCTGGGATGCTCTTGGGAGGTTTTGTGGTGAGGTCACATATAATATGTCTCTAGGAGATCCAACAGGTAGAGATGTGTGCTCATAACAGCTTGGGATACTTTTGCGAGGTTTTGGGATGCACCTAATAAGTCCTGATGATTCCACAGTATGGCCAGTGATGATGAAGACCTACAGGTGGTGGACCTACATCCAGTATGAAAAAGGATTGGCTCTATAGAAATTCCTATGACAAGTAGATTCAGAGATTGATTGAGATAGTATCATTCGTGACGATGATGATGATTTGATCCAGTGATGATGATCCAGAGAAGAAGACTTATGCTAGCAGATCTGTGTCGAGAAATACCTTCCTAGTTAAGAGGGAGTGTTGATGTATATGTAACTTCGGAATGTATTTCATATATGTATTATTGTACTCCTATAGAGATGTCTTATTCCTCTATATGGAAATGTCGTCATTTGTATTAACAAGTGTCCCAAGTGTCGTAACTTGCTGTGATGGGTTATTAGACCACCTAGTGAGGGGTCGGCCCGGATTAATGTCACCAGGGGTTACTAGACTGAGTTAGACAAGTCAGCCCCACTGGTTTATTAGGTAGCTTAGGACAAGTATAAATAGAGAGCGAGATCTCTCTATTTGATCATCTCATTATTCACTTGTACATCACTCGAAAAGTGGCACACTAGTTGAGGAGGAGGAGTAGCTGCTA
This sequence comes from Larix kaempferi, assembly GCA_027924585.1. Taxonomy (NCBI): domain Eukaryota; kingdom Viridiplantae; phylum Streptophyta; class Pinopsida; order Pinales; family Pinaceae; genus Larix; species Larix kaempferi. The sequence continues at coordinate 389,286 of BSBM01000312.1, forward strand.
GTAGAAGACTATCTCTTGTACTTTGGTTGTACCTTGGTTGTATCATTGCTCTTTCTATCTCTGAGGAAGTTGTGGGGTTTTTCACCTTTATGGTTTTCCCCAGTGAAACTATGTGTGTCTATTGTCTCATGTGATTGCTTGGTGTGATTGATATACATTGTTATACTTGATATGTTGTACATGTTATTCTCTCACTAAAGATCCTAGAGTATATTGAATTAATGCTCAAAAATTAACACAAATGTTCTTTCTATGCACCGTATCAAAATATTTTCTAAAGTCCAACCAAAATCACCATAAAAAGGTGATGGAGGCCCCCCATTCAACATCCATAAAGCAATCTTCATACCCTTATGCTGCCAAAATTCCTACTGAACTTTAGCCTATCAGCTTGAACTTCGATTCCACCATTATAGTTGAGTCTTGGCCACCCCATTGGGCATTTGGAGAAGTGAAGTGTTAGGAACCCATGTCAACCCATCTATTTACTTTGTTAGTATATTGTTGTTGGATGCATATCCCTTGTAAGTCATCCTGTAGTATTTGTTGATCCATAGTTTGTCTTATTGTTGTTGGACGCATATGCTTTGTAAGTCATCCCGTAGTAATTGTTGATCCATATTTTGTATTGGCCCATGGTTTGTATTGACACATGGTATTGACCCATGGTATTGGCACCTAGACTTAGTATATAAGTTGGTGTTGAGACCAATGAAGGTACCGTAAATTTATTTGTATTGAGCTTTCTCAAAGGAGGTTGTCCCCTCGAAGTGGCCTGCAATCAATATAAAAGTGATTCTGAGTTCTGTTAATTCTGCTATATTGTGCATTTTATCAATTAATTGTTGCATGTTCCTCACATCTGGTATCAGAGCACTTTCTTGGGCTCGCTGGGTGAAATTTCTGCCAAACTTTTTTTTGCATCTTTTGCAGGTTCGAATCTGGGAATAATCCCTGTCTGCTTAAATTTGGGAAGTACTTGGGCATAAGCCCTTAAACTCATTGTGAGGAGTACCACAGGAACCTAGAAGTAGATGGCCGATTGAGAGGACCTACCAGCGAAAAGGGCAATGACCCCTACCTGATTGACTAGTTCCCACCCATGAGGTAAACCAAGAGCTGTTGTTTGTGGCAAAGCGGTTATCAGTTTTACTTAAGCCGTGGAGTGAGGGGTACTTCCCCAATACTCAAGCCATCAGACAACATTTGTGGCCGAGTGAAACCCCTGAACTGTTAGGAAGCCGCACATACCTGGGGTCCATATCTGATTTTTCGCTGAACTGTTTCCGATCACTGTCGTGCCGTTTCAGATCCATTCTGAAAGCTATTCCAGATCTAGCCATTTCAGATCTATTTCAGATCTATCCATTTCCGATCCAATCGGTGCCATTTCAAATTCCGCCATTTCCAATCACTTCCGCACCGTTGCAGATCCATCTGTTGCGGATCCCTTCTGTGCCGTTGCAGATCCATCTGTTGCCGATCACTTCCGCACCATTACAGATCCATCTGTTGCAGATCCCTTCCACGCTGTTGTAGATCCATCTATTTTCGATCACTTCCACGCTATTGCAGATCCATCTATTGCAGATCCCTTCTGCACCGTTGCCCATCCATTTCTGAAAAGAAAAAAAAAAGTGTAAAATTCTATTTTTCCACCATATCTCCCTTGTTTCAACTCTCTTTCCCTTGAAACTTCTCTGACACCCCTACAATCTCATTCTGCATCTTTCATTCCTGAGGATCCTATCCTAAATTCCACTTCTCAACACCCGAAATCTCACATTTGTCTATTTTTAGGGTTTGCCATAACTTCTTCAATTTTCACCTGATCGCCTTCAAATTTTACCATAGAGTCCCTTCCCTAATTCTACTTCTTTGTGCCTCTCTGCAAATTTTTCTCATTCTTTCATTCTCGCTTCTGAAATCCTCCTTCTTTGCTTCCCTATCTATGGGAAAGTGTCCAAAACCTAGTCAAACCCCAATTATCCACCCGAGCTTTTCCCAAATCCAAATTCCTCTTTACTAAATAAGATTTTATTTGTGTTTTTATATCCATTCCCAAAAAAACTCATGGTTATGGTTGTCACCCACGCAGGAACAAACACCATGGAGGAAGTACTTGCAGCCATCCAAACCAAACTCCAAGATCTGGATGAAAAATTTCGCAACCTCCATCTTCAACATTTAGCCATGAACAATAACTGACAGCAAGAATCTTCTGTAGCCAATGGGTTCTCTTCTAATAGCAATTTTGGTGGTCCGAAGCTTGAATTTCCTCGCTTCAATGGTACTAATCCGACTGGATGGATCTATCATGTAAAACAGTATTTCAGTATGCATAATACTTTTGATGTCCAAAAAGTTCCGCTTGCATCCTTTCATTTGGAACATGAAACCCTTCAATGGTACTGTTGGTACATCAAGGCTCATGACGAGCCCAAATGGATAGATTTTTGCCAACTCCTTTTGCAACGATTTGGTCCTAATGCTTTTGATGACTTCACTGGAGCACTCACTAAAATTCTTCAAAGTGGCACTGTAAGAGAGTATCAGATATAATTTGAGAAACTAGCCAATCACACAGAAGGATTGTCTGATGAATTCTACAGGAGTTGTTTTATCAGTGGTCTTAAGGATGAAATCCGGTCAGAGGTTAAAATGTTCTGTCCCAACACAATTATGGAAGTCCTAGGGTTGGCTAAGTTGGAAGAAGACAATATTGCATCCAAATAGCGCTCCAAACCCACTTTTGTTCCCTTCCAAAATATGGGTTCTCAACGCCCTCCCATCCTGCCAGCTCCTCGACCAACTCCTATCAGGCATTTGTCTGAAACAGAGATGTAGGCATGCAGAGAAAAAGGGATTTGTTATAATTGTGATGAGAAATTCACTCGAGGACATATATGTGTTCAACAAAAGCTATATCCCTTGGATATGGATTCCCCTCCTGCCTCTAAAATTGGTGAAGAAGCTCCAGATACAATGGATGATTAGGTCGACATTCAGGAGCTGTCTATTGACCCCCCATCTCAGGATGAACGACCAGAGATATCTCTCCATGCTTTGTCCGGTGCCACCACCCCCCAAACAATGTGGGTCAGGGGTTACTTCAAGAAGCTCCCTCTTACAATACTCATTGATTCTGGTAGCACTCATAACTTCATTGACCCTCGGATCGCCAAACATGTTGATTGTTTTGTCCATCCTTGCTCCAACTTTGAAGTCATGGTTGCCAATGGGGGCACCTTACCTTGCAAGGGAAGAGTCACAATGTGCATATCTCTCTGGAAGATTATAACCTACACTCTGACATGTTTTCCTTGGCCCTAGGTGGATGTGATGTGGTTTTGGGCATTCAATGGTTACCCACACTTGGCGCCATCGTATGGGATTTTGCTGAACTTTGGATGAAGTTTTCAGTCAATGGGAAACAACACAAATTTAAGGGCTTACAACAAGGGTCTCTCCGCATCATCAATTCACATTGGCTGGAAAATATTCTTAAGAAGAATTCACATGGTGTCATCGATCAACTCCATTCCATTCAGATGCACCCCTCAATGGTCTCCCCTATGTCCTTGGATAGATCAGTAGGTATCCTTGCTAAAACAGTGGGCTTGTCGCCTTCAAGAGACCTTTCCGGTAAGAATTTAGTCACATCTACATCTCAGCAGGACATGTTGGCTATTTTGCATGCAATACAAAAGTGGTAGCCATACCTATTAGAGAATTATTTATGCATCAAGACTGATCTCCAGAGTCTGGAAAATTTCTTGGAACAATGGGTCTCCTCCCCAGCACACCTGAAATGGGTTATCCAACTCATGGGTTATGCCTATGCGATGTCTTATAAGAAGGTTAAGGACAATATGGTGGAAGATGCTCCTTCCCGCACATTTGATGACCTAGTTTCTCTTACAACTATTTCTCTGCTTGATCCAAATTGGTTGAAATCTGTTCAACAAGGCTATCTCTTCTATGATCTCCATGCTTCTTCACCAGCAAGGCACTCTGGGTTCCTCAAAATGTATGACCGGGAACAATGTAAATTTTTTTGGCAGGGACTAAAAATGACAATTCAACAGATGGTGGCTGACTATGATACTTTCCATTCAACAAGGGTGAAACGACACTCCTTTCGGGACTGCTCGAACCCTTGCCCATCCCTACACATATTTGGACAACTATTTCTATGGATTTCCTAGAAGTGCTCCAGTGCTACAATACCACATCTAACAGGACACCATATGAAGCAGTCTATGGATAGGCACCACCAAGTCTTATTCCATACACCCTCAGCAGCTCCCCAGTTTAGGCAATTGACTCGGTTCTTCGAAACTGTGATCATCTTCTTCTCATTCTGCAGGACAATCTTCACATGGCAAGAATTCGACTGAAACAACAAGCCGATCAACAAAGTTTTGAGCGAACTTTTCACGCAGATGATATGGTTCTTCTTCGTCTGCAGCCTTCCAAGCAACCCTCCCTGAAACTCAAAATCCATCAGTGGCCCAGAATGCAACCCGAGGATGCTACAAGGGAACCACTCCTTCAGATTCTGCATCAATTTCCACATCTAAAGCTTTGAGGACAAAGCTTTTTCTAAGGGAGAGGGGATGTTAGGAACCCATGTCAACCCATCTATTTACTTTGTTAGTATATTGTTGTTGGACACATATGCTTTCTAAGTCGTCCCATAGTATTTGTTGATCCATGGTTTTTCTTATTGTTGTTGGACGCATATGCCTTGTAAGTCGTCCCGTAGTAATTGTTGACCCATATTTTGTATTGGCCCATGGTTTGTATTGACACATGGTGTTGACCCATGGTATTGGCACCTAGACTTAGTACATAAGTTGGTGTTGAGACCAATGAAGGTACCATGAAGTTATTTGTATTGAGCTTGCTCAAAGGAGGTTACCCCCTCGAAGTGGCTTGCAATCAATATAAAAGTGATTCCGAGTTCTATTAATTCTGCTATCTTGTGCATTTTATTAATTAATTGTTGTAGGTTCCTCACATGAAGGGAACTCTGGAGAACTGGTGCACTACTCTCGTACTACTGCAAGAACTCCCACAACCTCATCATTGGAGGTAAACCATTGCAAACCCTTGTTTTCCATTAATACAAAAAAATATTCGAATATCTTACTGAGTTCGACATGGTTATTTATTTTTTACTATTTTAGTTTAGATTTACTTTTATATTAGCACTTGCACATGTTGTTTTAATATTTATTTTTTACTTATTTTGCATATCAATGCTTCCCATTATCGAACTGCTACTAAGGGTTCCATAATCCATAGTAGGTTCTTTTTAGCATGAGTTTGGGTGAAAACTCTAGCTGCAATGTGCATGAACTTTGACCACGATGCAATCATAGTCATCGTCCTATAACTTTGCATCAAACAGAGTGTTATTTGGCTTTTGTTTCTTTCTACTTGCCACCTCCAACACATCTGTGTCAGGGTTCTTTCTCTTCTCTCCTACTGTCGAATCGCTATCCTGCTATTGTTCTTGCTCTTCTTCCTGTTGACCATCTTTTCCTTCATCACCATTTTTCGATTGTTGATCACTATCATCGGCACTCTCACCAGATGTCGTCAGAAGTGCTTCTGGTGCATCAAATTTCCATTCTAGTGGCCAATCCTCAATAATGAGCCAATCTTCAACGCATCCGGATAATACTGACCCTCATACCATTCTAAATTTGATGGCTCTCTGGGATGCATGAAGATAGAATGGGGACCAACCTTGAATCTCATCTTCCTGATGTACACAACTGTTATCTGCTATACACAAAGTGCAAATAATCACCTCACATAGTTTCTCATAAAATGTATATAGTTGAGCATTGTTCAACCTTTGTCTTTCTGTCCTTGCATTGCTCCACATATTTGCATGTCGAGGTCTGTGACAATCACCAGCGAACACCGGTAAATTCTACTGGTACTTTGGCTCTTTCCATCCCACAAATGTGATGAGGACTATCAGCCAGCTGAAGTGAAACTCATAGCCATTTTCCTATGCATCTGCTACATCATCCATAGATTCATTCAACAATTAGTATACCCAGTTGAATGGTATCCCATACTTACCTTTAGCGACAAGGGAGATCGCAGCAGCTGACACTTCTGGCGGTCTGCATTTTCTTAGTACTCTAACTGCGAGCAATTGCACTGTGAACCGCGTGGCATCATCTTTAATCTAGTCTGCTTGCTACATACGAGTTCCTTTAATTAACCCAAATTCTCTCTTCATCTTCTTGCCGAGTTCTTTATCTTTGTTCGTACCCACAAACTCTATTGTGGGGTCACTACCTCATTTTCTTAGATGGGTGATCATATAGATTAGGTCGATATTTATATCTATCTTGTGCTCTAGCCACAAGTATTCTTTGTGTGTGCACGACAACAACATACGCACGATGGATTTTAGCTCTGGACTTCATGCAAACTGTGGAATACTTAACAGGTTCAACAGTCCTGAAGATTATAATGGCACAATCTAGTCTTGTTCTTGTATGGTCGTCTACTTAGCGGAGTCATGAAATTTTCTGCACATGTATCTGTCTGGTTGAAGCTGTGGATACTTGGTTGAATTCAATAGATCATGATATGCGAACTTACACTACGAAATATTTTTCAACAAGTTTTCCTTCTCCCGAACATGGCTTGACATCGGCGGAAGAGGGATGTCATACTGAGGGCTCTTCTTCAACACTCTCACCAGTGCATCATATATGCGCAGTGGAATGTATTTAGGTATCAACATAATCGATCTCTCACGAGGTCACTCTGCCTATTGGTCTCTTGGTTTTTCTATAGCCTGAGGCTTTTGTTGTTCCTTGGCCTTCTGCTTATCCTTTTGCTTGAATTAGGGTGCATGTGGAGGTGAGGCTCTAGAAGTCCTACCCTTCTCTTGAGTTGTTGTTTTCACGAGAGTCTTCATAGCTAATTCTAGAATAGACTATTGAAATTTCTTTAATATCTCTTGTAGGTGTTCTTTCTCAAACATGTACTATTGGAATGCTCTGTTCTTTGCTGGTAAACACTCAGAAGTTACTCACGGTAAAAAATAACAATCACGGTAAAACAGGTAATTGTGTCCTTCTTTGCTTTTTATATCCATAATCCAAACTAAGATGAGCCCAAAAATGGATAAGTTAACATTAAATGTTATGTCCATTGTCGAAATATACCTTGGATCTTGGTCCTTTCCTTACATTAATGTGTCTTCAATGGACAAGTATGCCTTAAAGCGAAAAATATGATTTCCCGAAAGTACTAGATAACGGTTAGTTTTCTCTAGCTTCTCCGAACGTTAGGTGAGTGGCGAAGTGATCCAAGTCGTGTCCAGGAAGCACGAGGGGGACAACAGTTTGACTGAATGAGTCAGCTCTGTTATGGTGGAAGCAATAAGAAGCAGAATAAAAAAAGTAGGATTACACCACATAGATAAACACAAATATGAATAGATAATATACAGGAATGCGAACTGTTCTTCTATTACTGGCAAGATAACTTCTTGTATGTTACAATATTATACATGCTTATATAAAGAGTTTTGAGACACTTGGGTGCCTTACCGTTACGTTCAGTTACAAAGAAGAAGCTATGACAGTTCAATAGTTCAACCATTATAGTCGAATGGAAGATAGAGAGATAGTCTAATGAAGTTCGACAGTCATTGGTCACATTTCAACATTGCTTGCCAATGTCCCAAAACTATGAGGTTGCTGAAGATACCGAAGGTGCGGAGTGTGTCTCAATGTGTCGAAATCGAGACTCATCAAAGTTGTGTCGAAATTGAAACCTGTCGAAGTTCCTGAGTTTGTCGAAGTCATGTCTAGTTGAAACATGTCGAAGTTATATCGACATCGATGACTTGCCAACTGCGATGTGGATTAGACCTCCTTCCTTAAGAAACAATGGTCCCCATTGTTTTCTTGTAAAGGTGAGGAAACTTGTCAGTTAATTCAGTAAAAGAGCACCACTTTCCTTGAGATGGGAGCTAGCCAACTTTGGCAACCTGAAACAAGGGAATTGTGTTCTTCCTTGTATGGCGTACTCGTCGTCCCAAAATGGTGTCTGAAGGAAGAGGCTCTTGAACATCTTGATGGATGTCTTCGGGTCCTGCTATCGATATGTCATTATGTTCTAGAAAGGGTGCATGGTATGGTCGAAGTAGATCCACATTGGATACTGGATGTAGACCCAGGCATGCAAGAATGTTGAGCTCGAAAGCATTCTTTCCAATCTGTCGAAGAATACTGTAAGGACCATATTGCAAAGGTTTCAACTTATTGAATGGACTAGTGAAGCACTCCTTGAGATGTAACCAGACCTTATCCCCAATTTGGAATGAATGAGGAATACGATACTTGTTGTGTTGGGCCTTAGATTTCTATCTTTCTCTTTCGAACATTTCCTGTGCTTGCTTTTGTATGTCGTATATCTGATCTCGAAACTTGACTGCTTTATCAACTTCTCGCTGGCTGTATGTTAGGAACCTATGTCAACCCTTCTCTATACTATGTTAATATATTGTTGTTGGACGCATATGCTTTGTAAGTCGTCCCGTAGTATTATATGTCCCATGGTTTTGACTCATAGTATTGGGCATAGACTTAGTATATAAGTGTGTGTTGAGGTCATTGAAGGCACTGTGAAGTCAATTGTATTGAGCTTGCTCAAAGGAAGTTGCCCCCTCGAAGTGGCCTGTGATCAATATAAAAGGGATTCTGAGTTCTGTCATTTCTACTATTTCGCATATTCTTATTAATTAATTGTTGCGGGTGCATCACATCTGGTATCAGAGCACTTTCTTGGGCTCGTATCTGTTGCAGGTTCGGATTTGGGAATAATCCCTTTCCGCTTAACTATGGGAAGTACTTGGGCATAAGCCCTAAAACTCATTGTGAGGAGTACCACAGGAACCCCGAAGTAGCTGGTCCATTGAGAGGACCTGCCAACGAAAAGGGCAATAACCCCTACCTGATTGACTAGTTCCCACCCGTGAGGTAAACCAAGAGCTATCGTTTGTGGCAAAGTGGTTATCAGTTTTACCTGATCCGTGGAGTGAGGGGTACTGCCCCAATATGCAAGCCATCAGATAGCATTGGTGGTCGAGTGAAACCCCTGAACTGTTAGGAAGCCGCACATACCTGGGGTCCATATCTATTTTCAGTTGAACTGCTACCAATCACTTCCGCTCCAGATCCAGCCATTTCAGATCTATTCTAAGAGTCGTTCCAGATCTAGTGTCCATTTCAGATCCAGCCGTTTTCGATCCCTTTCATGCCGTTGTAGATCCATCTGTTGCAGATCGCTTCCGCGCTGCTGTTGCCGATCCATTTATGAAAAAAAAAAGAGTATAAAATTCAGTTTTTTCTCATATCTCCCTTGTTTTCACTCTATTTCCCTTGAAATTTTTGGGGAACCCCTATCATTCCATTATGCATCTTTCATTCCTGAGGACCCTATCCCCAATTCCCCTTCCCAGAGCCCGAAATCCCACATTTGTCTATTTTCAGGGTTTGCCATAACTTCTTCAAATTTCACCCAATCACCTTCAAATTTTACCATAGAGTTCCTTTCTGAATTCTGCTTCTTTGTCCCTCTCTGCCAAATTTTCTCATTCTATCACCCCGCTTATGAAATCCCCCTTTTTGCTTTCTTGTCCTTTCGACAGTGTCCAAAATCTAGTCAAACCTAATTACCCATCAGATTGTTTCCCCAATCCAAATTTCCCTTTACCAAATCAGCTTCTGTTTGTGTTTTTCTACCCATTCCACCAAGAAAAAACAAAACTGGTTATGGTTGTCACCCGTGCAGGAGCACACACCATGGAGGAAGCACTTGCAACCATCCAAACCAAACTCCAAGATCTTGATGAAAAATTTCTCAGCCTCCATCTTTAGCATTCAGCCATGAACAATACCAGACAGCCAGAATCTTTTGTAGCCACCGGGTTCTCTTCTTTCAACAATTTTCATGGGTCGAAGCTTGATTTTCCTCACTTCAATGGTACTGATTCGACTGAATGTATATATCGAGCAGAACAATATTTCAGTTTGCATAATACTTCTGATGCCTAGAAAGTTCCACTTGCGTCCTTTCATTTGGAATAGGAAGCCCTTCAATGGTACCGTTGGTACATCAAAGCTCATCCCAAGCCAAATTGGACAGATTTTTGCCAACTCATTCTGCCACAATTTGGTCCTAGTGCTTTTGATGATTTCACAGGAGCACTCACTAAACTTCACCAAATTGGCACAGTGAGAGAGTATCAGACAGAGTTTGAGAAATTGGCCAATCACATAGAAGGATTGTCTGATGAATTCTACAGGAGTTGTTTTATCAGTGGTCTCAAGGATGAAATCCGCTCAGAGGTCAAAATGTTTTGTCCCAACACAATGATGGAAGTCCTAGGGTTGGCTAAGCTAGCCGAGGACAAGATCGCAGCTCAACAATGCTCCAAACCCACCTTTGTTCCCTTTAGAAATATGGGTTCCCAATGACCTCCCATCACGCCTTCTCCTCAACCAACTCCTATCAAGCATTTGTCTGAAATAGAAATGCAGGCACGCCGAGAAAAAGGGCTTTGCTATAATTGTGATGAGAAATTCACTCGGGGACATAGATGTGTTCAACAAAAGCTCTATCTCTTGGATGTGGATTCTTCGCCTGCCTTAGAACTTGGTGAAGAAGCTACAGATACAGTAGATGATCAGGTTGACATTCAACACCCACCCGTTGACACCCCATCTCAGGACGACCCACCTGAGATCTCTCTCTATGTTGTAACCGGCATCACCACCCCACAAATAATGTGGGTCAGGGGATACTTCAAGAATCTCCCTCTTGCCATATTCATTGATTCTAGTAGCACTCATAAATTCATTGACCCTCAGATTGCCAAATAGGCTGATTGTTTTGTCCATCCTTGCTCCAACTTTGAAGTCATGGTTGCCAATGGGGGCACCTTACCTTGCAAGGGGAAGTGTCACAATGTGCGTATCTCTATGGAAGATTATAACCTACGCTCTGACATGTTTTCCTTGTCCTTAGGCGGATGTGATGTGGTTTTGGGCGTTCAATGGTTATGCACACTTGGCCCCATCTTATGGGATTTTGCTGAACTTTGGATGCAGTTTAAAGTCAACGGTGCACAACACAAATTTATGGGCTTACAACCAGGGTCTCTCTGCATCATCAATTCACATCGCCTGAAAAAAATACTTAAGAAGAATTCACATGGTGTCATCACTCAGCTCAATTCCATTCAGATGCACCCATCAACAGTCTCCACTACTTCCTTGGATAGATATACAGGTACCTTTGCTGAACCAATGCGCTTGCTACCTTCAAGAGACCTTTCCGGTAAGAATTTAGCCACATATACCTCTCAGCAGGAAATGATGGCTATTTTGCATGTAGTATAGAAGTGGCAGCCATACTTATTAGGGAATTATTTCTGCATCAAGACTGATCTCCAAAGTCTGAAAATTTTTCTGGAACAATGGGTCTCCTCCCCAACACACTTGAAATGGGTTATCCAACTCATGGGTTATCCCTATGTGATCACTTACAAGAAGGGTAAGGAAAATATGGTGGAAGATGCTCCTTCTTGCACAATTGATGACCTAGTTTCTCTTATAGCTCTTTCTCTGCTTGTTCCCATTGGGTTGCAATATGTTCAACAGGGCTCTCTCTTCTATGAACTCCATGCTTCTTCATCAACAGGGCACTCTGGGTTCTGCAAAATGTATGACCGAGAACAACATAACTTCTTTTGGTAGGGAATAAAAATGACAATTCAACAGATGGTGGCTGACGATGATACTTTCCAAGTCAATAAGGGTGAAATGACACTCCTTGCAGGATTGCTCAAACCCTTTCCCATCCCTACACAGCTTTGGCCAACTATTTCTATGGATTTCCTAGCAGCGCTCTGGTGGTACAATACCACATCTCAAAGGACACCATATGAAGCAGTCTATGGAAAAACATCACCAGTTTTTCTTCCATACACCCTTAGCAGCTCCCCAGTTCAGGAAATTGACGCAATTCTTCACAACCACGATCAGATTTTTCTCATTCTGCAGGACAATCTTCACATGGCCAGAATTCGCCTAAAACAACAAGCTGATCAGTACCATTCTGAGTGCATTTTTCACACAGCTGACAGGGTTCTTCTTCATCTATAGCCTTCCAAGCAATCCTCCTTGACACTCCAAAGGCATCAGTGGCCCAAAATGCAACCCGAGGATGCTACCGGGGAACCACTCCTTCAGATTCTGCAGCAATTTCTCCAACCAAATCTTTGAGGACAAGGCTTTTTCTAAGGGAGAGGCGATGTTAGAAACCTATGTCAACCCTTATCTTTACTATGTAAGTATATTGTTGTTGGACGCATATGCTTTGTAAGTCGTCCTATAGTATTTGTTGATCCATAGTTTATATTAGCCCATAGTATTGACGCATAGTATTGGACACATATGCTTTGTAAATCATCCCGTAGTATTATATGTCCCATGGTTTTGACTCATAGTATTGGGCATAGACTTAGTATATAAGTGTGTGTTGAGGTGATTGAAGGCACCGTGAAGTTAATTGTATTGAGCTTGCTCAAAGGAGGTTGCCCCCTCGAAGTGGCCCGTGATCAATATAAAAGTGATTCTGAGTTCTGTCATTTCTTCTATTTCGTATATTCTTATTAATTAATTGTTGTAGGTGCATCACACTATAGTGGGTGTCACTCGGTTGTGTCGAGGAGATGATCAAGTCAATAGACGTTGAGGGTTGAAATCCATAATAGATCTTAAATGGACTCTTTCCTATAGAGCTATGCTGAGCTCGATTGGAGCTGTGCTAGATGTATCAAAGACTTTCATCCAATGTTCATCGATGTTGGTGATTGTACATGCGAAGCAGTTGTACTACCAAGCAATTCACAACTTCCGTCTGTCCGTCGGTCTGAGGATGGAAAGCTGTCGACAATGAGATTCATGTGTCTAGCAGTTGCCAGAGGGTCTTCCAAAATATGCTAATGAATCTAGCATCTTAGTCAAAAATGATGGTCGTTGGTAAACCAAAGTGTTTCCAAACATGTGTAAAGAAGAGTTGAGTAGTGTGCTGCGCTGTCATAGTCGTCTTACATGGTATGAGAATGGCCATCTTGGAAAATCGGTCAACTACTACTAATATCCCGTCATGCTGATGTCTGGTAGTAGGATAGCCCATCAGGTAGTCCATAGAAACAGATTCCCATGGTCGACTAGGAACTTTCAAAGGTGTGTACAATCCCTGTCGTCGATTAGGCAGTTTAGCAATGGCACAAACCACGCATGACCGAATGTACTTGTTGACGTCGGTTTTAAGTGTAGGACAAAAGAAATACTTCTGCAGAATAACAAGTGTCTTTTCTACTCCAAAGTGTCCTGTAGTCTTGTTGTAGTGCATGTCCCAAATGAGCTGTTGTTGGTGCTGCTCACTTGTTGGTAAACAAAGTTGTCCAAGCTTGTATAGCAAGGTGTCTTTCAGGAAGTAGTTTAAGTCGGAGGTCGATGACTTGTTGGTCTGTAACTGTCGATAGACTACTGAGAATTTGATGTTATCCTCATACAATTGTGGCTAAGTGGTCATGCCGTATCCCTGCATACTCATCACTTCCAAAAGGAGAGTAATGGGTGGTCGACTAAGGCAATTAGCGGTGGCATTAGCTTTATCCTTCTGATGATTAATCACCAAATTGAATTGTTGTAGGTAATTAATCCACTTGAGTTGTCTGTTTGTCTACAACTTTGATTGTGTCGGAGCAAACTGTAGAGGCTTATGATCAGTGAGGATGATTGTTTCCTTACGAAGGAGGTAATGCCTCCATTGCTTGAGAGCTTGCACAATGGCATACAGTTCTTTTTCGTACATCGAGTATCTTCTAACAGTGTCGTTAAAAGTCTCGAAATGAAAAGTGACTGGGTGACTAGACTAAGTTATCACTGTTCCCAAGGCATAGTCCGATGCATCTGTCTCAATCTCAAAGGGATGATGCAAATCAGGTAACACAAGTACTCGTGCAGTGCAAATCTTGTGCTTGAGCTATTCAAAAGCTGCTTGTTCTGTTGCTATCCATTGGAGGAAAAATTTCCCACTTCCCTTGTCAACTGATTCAAGGGCCAGGCTATGTGACTGAAGCCGAGTATGAATCATCGATATAACTTCGCCAAACCAATAAAACTTCTTAGTTCTTGAATGCTTCTAGGAATGGGCCAATATTTGAGGATCTATAGTTTGTTTGGATCATTGCGAATTCCTGCAGAGTCAATAATGTACCCCAAATATTTGATGTTGGTCATCGCGAAAGAGCATTTGTCCATGTTAAAATAGCGTCGATGTTGCTGGAGAGTGTCAAGGACTTGTCGAAGATGTCTGACATGTTCTTCCCATGATCGACTGAAAATCAATATATCATCGAGATAGACAATGACCCATTTGTCGATGAAAGGTCAAAGAAGGTTATCCATATCTCGCATGAAGGTCACAGGTGCGTTGGTTAAGCCGAAAGTCATGACTAACCATTCAAACAATCGTTCCTTAGTCTTGAAAGCAGTTTTCCACACATCTGAGGGCTTGATTGGAATCTGATGGTATCCCGACTTGAGGTCAAGCTTAGTAAAGAATTTAGCACCTTTCAGACAGTCGATGAGCTCGTCTATCCATGGTAGAGGGTAGCAATACCAAAATTTTTTTGAGAGCTCGGTAGTCGATGCACATGCGCCAAGTCCCATCTTTCTTCAGAACTAAGACAACTAGACTTCCATAAGGAGAGGAGTTGGGGCGGATATGGCCTTTGTCGATCAACTCTTGGACTGTCTCTGAATCTTGTCATTTTCGAGAATGGATCTTCTATAAACAGATGTGTTAAGAAAAGAAGAACCAAGAACAAGTTCAATAGAGTTTTTTACCTGACAATGTTGAGGTACTCCATCTGGAGATTGAAATAAGTTCTGATACTCATCGAGAATATGATCGACTTGATGCTTCTGTTGAGAGCTACATTAGTCGGTTAGTTGATTTGTCACTGCAGTCTTCTTATAATGTTGCGACTTGATCATGATTAATGCGAACTTCTGAGCATGATTGATGAGCTTCTTTTCTGTTAGGTAGATATCAGTGCAACTGTTGCTGTAGGTTGACGCTCTGGTATGTTGAACCATCGATTTCAGATTCTGACAATCACCTTCTAAGGCTATGACTGATAAATTCCATGTCTATCCCAGAGGTAAGGTTTCCCAAATAGGGTGTCGACTATGAAGAGTGGTGCCATGTCGCAGAGTACTTCATATTCAAAAGGCTTTATGAAGTAGGCGAGCTTACATTATCGAGTGATCTGTAGTTCTTGACCATACTTCATCCAACCTATGATGTAAGGATGAGGATGTAGAATGGTAACAAGAACTAGTTTCTTCATGGGATCTTCAGAAATGAAGTTCTTCTAGCTACCGTTATCCACAATTAGATGTAATGGGCTTCTCTGGACCCATATCTATGTATGGAATAGGTGCTCTTGTTCCTCCTCATTGACGATAGTCGAGGCTGCTGGAGTGGTCAATGTCAAAAGGTTCGTTGCATCTAGATTAGATTCTTCCACCATCTTGTCGAATGCGTCGGAGGTCGACAATTTTTCCAAAAATGTCTTCATAGCTTTGCATTCAGACCTATCATGCCAAGATGAGTGGTGGTAATCACAGCATTTTCTAGTAGGCGGTTGTTTGATACGTTATGTTTTGTGAAAAGGCTTCTTGCCATGATCTGGCATGGGCATGTCGGCTGAGAATATTTTGACTTATCGATGTTGGCCAGTGCCTTCTTGTCAGGAGGTCGTCCTAATGTCAACTTTGTCACAAAACGTGCTTTCCCTTTCTGCTTGGTTTCTAGTTTGTTGGCGTAGTGGAATGCATCTGCAAGCATATTGACAGTCAAAACTTCCGTCTCCTACTAAATGTATTGGGACAATCCGCTAACGTAATTCAAAATAAGCAATTTATCTTCTTCTTGGAAGCCAATTCTAGCCAGGAGTCGATAAAACTTGTCGGTGTAACTCTGTACTGATTGGTATTTCCATGACTTAGCTGCTGACACTTCTTATACTACTACTCGAAGTATTTCAGAGGGTAAAATTCTTTCAGGATGTGCTCGACAAATTTATCCCATGTGTCGATGGGGTGTTTGCTTTTCTCCATCTTTGTCGAGAGGTTCTCCCACCAGTAGTGCACAGATGTTGACATATTTAAGGATGCAATGGTGATCTTTCCAGCTTCTGAGAGTTGATTCATAGAGTAATAGGATTCCAATTTTTGTACCCAATTGCCGACGGATTCTACGTCAATCTTACCTTCAAGATTTGGTATGTCAAGATTCATTTGCACTTTGAAGGGGCTGATTTTATCAGAGTGAGATCACGTCAAAGATCCTCTGGATGTCAAGTCAAATCGCGTGAGAATCTCATTGAACTGTGCAAACATTTCAGTCCGTTGTCGATCCAGAGCTTGCTCAATAAGCTATGCTATCTCGTTGGCTACATTTCTATCGTCCATTTCTTCGACCATTTATGGAGGCAGTGTCTGCTTGGATTATTGATATTGCGAGCGAGTTTGAACCCGCATAAGTTAGGTAACTTCGAGAGAAGTATATACACAGAACTTAAGCACAAACAAAGCTTATGCGCTCCAATTGAATCTACTCTGGTACCAATGATCCAAATCATGTCTAGGAAGCATGAGGCAGACAACAGTTTGACTGAATGAGTCGGCTTTGTTATGGCTGAAGCAATAAGAAGCAGAATAAGCAAAGTAGGATTATACACAGATAAACACAAATATGCACATACAATATGCAGGAATGCGAACTATTCTTCTATTACTGGAAAGATAACTTTTGTATGTTATAATATTATACATGCTTATATAAAGAGTGTTGAGATGCTTGGGTGTCTTCCTGTTATGTTGAGTTACAAAGAATAAGTTATGATGGTTCAATAGTTCAACCGTTATAGTCGACTGGAAGATAGAGAGACAGCCTGTCGAAGTTCGACAGTCACTAGTCACATGTCAATGCTGCTTGTTGATGTCGCGAAACTATGAGGTTGCTGAACATCTCAAAGGTGCTAAGTGTGTTGCAATGTGTTGAAGTTGAGACTTGTCAGAGTTATGTCGAAATCGAAACTTGTCGAAGTTGTTGAGTTTGTCGAAGTCATGTCGAGTCAAAACTTGTCGAAGTTGTATCAACATCGATGACTTTCCAACTACGATGCAGATCACGAAGCTCACTATGCATTTCCCTTCTCTTGATGGAACTTTGCATCAGTACCCCCGTCTTTACTTTGTGACTTTATTTACTATGTGTACTTCACAACACATCTTCAAATTTGTGAACTTTGTATCACGCCAAAACTGTTGTGTGCAGACTCTGCTCTCTATTTAAGAGAGTCTCCCTTCATTTAAGAGAGAAATGTCGACCAACCCTTGTTGCAGTCTAGAACTATTATGAAAATAATACTGGGCATAAGAATGGTCACCCGCCCGTTCATTTACGAGGGGATTGTAAAAATATTCAACCTACAAAGGCTCGACCGTCAAGTCATGTATCTCCATAATGGTGAACACTGTAAAAATACTAAGCAGAAGAAGGGTCAGTCGACTCTTCATTTAAGAGATAAATGTAAAAATATTTAATTTATGAATGCTGGGACGACAATTCCCGACTCTCGACTTGTGCAGTAAATAGTAGGGATCGAGACTTTAGCTAAGTTATAACATGTAAAAAATATTTATCCCGAATTCTGACTTTCGACAAGAAGGATCAGATGCCCCTTTGTTTAGTAAAGAATTGTGAACACCTATATCCAGCAATTCGCCTGTATCCAGAATAATGAACACAAGAAGGATCGACCGACCTTTCTTGTAGTCTAGAATGATTATGAACATAATACTAGGCACAAGAAGGGTCGGTTGCCCCTTCATTTATGAGGGAATTGTAAAAATTTTCAACCTACGAAGTCTAGGCTGTCAATTCATGTATATCAAGAATGGTGAACACTGGAAGAATACTGATCACAAGAAGGGTCATTTGACCCTTCATTTACGAGAGAAATTTAAAAATATTTAATCTACGAAGACTGAGATGACAATTTTCGCCTTCCAACTTCCGCAGTAAATAATAGGGATCGGGACACCGGCTAAGTTATAACATATAAGAATTATCCCGATTTCCGACATTCGATAAGAAGGATCGGTCGCCCCTTCGTTTAATAGATGATTGTGAACACCTATATCCAATAATTCACTTGTATCCAGAATGGTGACATGTAAATTATAAAACTGAAAACGTGCAGACAAAATTTTATTGCGAATTAACATACTCATCCCAAGTGAGGTTTTCTCCCCTTCCAAAGTGCGGCAGCCTAAGGCAGAAACCCAAACAAATCAAGTAGCGTAATAGGTCCATTCAAATTTATCTGAGAAGCATGAAGTGTACTGGTGATTTTTCTCGCTGCTGGTTATCTTTCTGCAAATTCATATCATGGTTACGAGATTTCCTTGAAGTTGCTGCTAAAGAAAAGCAACTACGTAAGAAGAAAGCCGCCGTGTAGAAAAGCATAATAACTTTAACTCTAACTTCTTATGTTATTAAATCTACGTCTAAAGGAATGAAAATTTACATCTTTGACATTTGATTTAAAGGAATGAAAATTTACATCTTATGACATTTGATTTAAAGGAATGCAAATTTTATTGCAGTCTTATGTTATTAGATTTAAGGGAATGAAAATTTTAATTTTAGCTTTTATTTAATTTTAAAGAATATAATTATTACCCATATTTGGTAGGTTTTTTATTAGTTTTATTGTCATAGACAATAAGACATATTTATATAGCTAATTTTATGATGTTATTTTTACACATGGTTGATTTTTATTAATCATAATTGATTTTTGTGTACTATATTTGATTTTATATATTTAATTTTAATGTATAATTAATTATATTTTTAATGGTGATGAATTTTTTTATTTTATTTGATTATATATATAATTTAAAAAAATAATAATTATGAAAAATGAACAACCATAAAATTTATTATTTTTCTTTATTTACTAAAAATATCTCACACAATATTGAATGACAATTGTATGAATTTAATGTGAAAATTAAAGAAATAATTATTATGATAACATATTATTATTATATTAGGTTATATATTAAATTATAGTATTATATTATTAAGTTATATAATAATATTATATTATTATTAAATTATATATTAACTTAATAATATTATATTAAGTTATATATTGCACGGCCAATGCCTTATACTTTCTAATAAAGGGATCTTCTCCTTGAAATTGTCTTAAAATTTTAGATTGTTGTAGAATCTTAAATAATTATATAACATCGGGTTTAAGATTTGGATTGAAGATCAATTTTAGTTTTTTATTTTAGTTGTTTTATTTTAAAACTTGTATAGTTAAAAATGTGATATTAATTTTGTAAAGTTATATATTTTTTATTTTATAAAATCAAAATATTTCTAGAATGTTTTTATCAAATAAAAATACATTTTTAACAACAAGTCACCTATGGCTATAGAATGATTTTAAATAATAATAATATTATTATGAAGATTTTAAATAATAATAATAATATTATGAAGTATTACTTGGTCATCTAACTTTCATTTAAGGCTATTTTACTAATAAATCAACTATTTATAAATATAAAGTTTGTGGGATCATTGCAAATATGAAGTGAACAATTTATCACAAAGAGTTTTCTATATGATGTAGACTTCTCAATGTGCCTTGTTTTGCTAAAGCTTTTGATTACTAAGTATTCAAAGGTATATTGTTAATTGAAATAATTGGGTTTAGTTGAAAAATGATGATGAACAATTGAAATATCTTAAACCTAGAGGAAGGATGGAATGTTATGAAAAAATGCAATATTATTCAGCTAGAAGAATGATGTGATATTATTTATAAACATATTCTACACTTAAGACACTGGTTGGAAGTGAGAAATCTCAATTGTTTGATGACTGCGCACAAGCGTGTGGTTGTTTACACTATTGTGTACAATATCTACTTTAATAGGCACCAAGAGTTATATTTGGAGAAAATTATCTATAATAGATCTAAAGATTTCATTAGAGAGTACATCTAAAATATATTATTAAATATATGTATTCTCTAGTGTAATCCTTAGATCTATCAAAGATACTTTGCTCTAAATAGAACTCATGGTATCTTCGAGTGCACATATTGTAGACGACAGTATGAACAACCACAAGCTCATCCATGATCATCAGACAATTGAGATCTCCCTCCTACAACCAATGTCTTAACTGTATAATAGATTTATAAATAATATGCCATCTTTCTTCCAAGTCAATGATATTCCCTTTTTCAAAACAAGTGATCCTTTCCCTAGGTTTAAGATATTTCCACTGTCCATTCTCCTTTTTCAACTAAACTCAAATTTTTTAAACAAGAGAAATTGTAATACTCATTATTCACAAGATTTTGCAGCACAAGCAAGGCACACTCTAAGTAGTCTACAACATATAGAGAACACTTTATGATAAATTGTTGATCACAAACTTTGTATTTATAATGACCCCACAAGATTTGTATTCATAAAGAGTTTATTTAAGGATAAAGTAGTCTTAGATGACCGTTATATGAGTTTTGTATGATCAAGTAGTCCCTTGAATTGGTGTTCTTGTTTTAAAATATTATTCGTATGCTCAAAAGGATTAGAGAGAAGTTTCCCTAGATCGCCATAGTTTTGAGGAATAAGAATCTTAGAGAGGTCGATGTTGGAGAAAAGATTATGGAACCGAAATCTAATGTGGGTGTAGGCGAGGCATTGTAAGAGAGTGATTTTCACCTTCAATTTTCATATACTCGCAAAGGTGGCAAGTCCTTTCCTCCCATGGCGTCTTAGGAGTAGTCTAGTGCTTAATTTCAGTATGGAGCTCATGAGAGTTCATTCTAATATTTCCTATATTGAATTTTTTGCTTTGAGCTCGTTAATTTAGAGAGATAATTTTGATCCTCAAGACTAGGGTTAATTATCTCTTTATAATATCGTAATTTTCTTTTAACCTCTAAATCTTCCTTACACCACATTTTCTCTTTCAACATAGAAGTGATAATAGTTTTAATGTTATCAATGTTTTGCAGAGTGATAGTTTTGTCATTTCCCCAATTATTTAACCAAGTTATGGCATCTTTATGCCACCCCCGCTTGAGGCATATTTGTTTTTGGATGGAGTTAAGAGAAATTTTAGGAATCCAGTGGTCTCTTGTATTGTTTATATTGTGCTTGTACATTAGATACCTAATCATAGCCATACTTTCAATGGGGGAGAACCCTACATACAAGAGGAGAAACGGGTAGTGAATATTGCTCTTAATTTTAATATTATAGGTAATAAACCACTTGTAGATTTGCTCAATCATTGTCCATGATTTACTAGAAATTCTACAACCCCAATATTCACATCCATATAAGATAACGAGAGTGATGAGTGTTTTAAAGAGGAATTTATTTATGTCCCACATCAAAAGGTTTTCTACTTTATAGTTATTTTCAAGACCAAAGTAGGCTTTCCACCCTCCATTATTCCTCTTCTAGGTACTTTAGTTTTAGTTGATCTTGTGATGGAAGTCAATTTCGAGATATTCATAAGAAGTCACTTCCTCCATGTTTCTATTGTCATATACAAAATTATCGTGAGTTCCCTTATTGCACTTGATAACCATGAATTTTGTTTAGTCGGTGTTAACAGTCATGCCTATATTGGAGCAAAAGTCCTTGAAAATTCCTAATTGCTTCACAAGATCATAGGCCCCCCTTGCCCTAAGTATGATGTCATTAGCATAGAGAAGAAGGAAGGTGACTCTTCCTGCTAAGGTCATTCTAGTACAACCTTCTTCTTCTAAACAGCCTTCTATCTGATCAATGTAATGCAAAAAAGGGTAGGGCAGAGGGAGCACCCTTGCTTAAATCCCATATTATAGTTAATATCATGCAACCATCCTTTAAAGTTCTTGAACTTCGAAATGATGTTCTCATATAACCTTATAGCTATAGACGTCAATCCAAAAGGAACATTTAACTCCTCTAACCTATTCCAAATGTTATTTCTATGCATAGTATCAAAATATTTTTGAAGTCCACAAAAAAAACGATTGGATTTATTATTGCAACACTCCTCCACAATGATCCTAAGCATAACAAGTTGGTCCATGGTTGAGTGATGCCTTTTGAAGCCTACTTTTCCTTTAGCTTGTTTTCATTTACTTTTTATCCATATGTTAATCTTATTTTCCAAAATAATACCCTATAACTTGGTTAAAAGAGGGATAATCATAATGGTTGAATAGTTAGAAGGGTTATCTTTATCTTTGCTTTTAAAAATAGGAATTATAAGGATCTGAGCCCAAGGCTTAGGGAATCCATGCTTGACTTCCAGATTAAAGATACTATGAATGTAAGGGATGAAAATAGGTGCTTCGATTTTTAAGATTTCTAGTTACTACCCTGCAATGTCTCTAGCTTTTCAATTATATGGTGATGCAAGTGTTACCTACTTGTGATCACATATCTACAATAGTGAATTCTGAAAATATATTTCCACTTAATAAAAAAATACATTCTAGTTAGTACCCTTCAATGTCTTTAGCTTTTCAATTATATGGTAATGCAAGTGTTATCTACTTGTGATCACATATCTACAATAGTGAATTCTGAAAATATATTTCCACTTAATAAAAAAACTACATTTAACTATTTTGATTTTATATATGTATAAAGTCATATATGTATGTATGTATGTATTTTTTATAGCAACAACTAAATTTTTATTTATAAAAGGCTAGGGTATGTTCACACCGTAGGAGTAAAAGGGTGCTTGAAGGCCGAAAGGTATGACAAACATTGTCCTCCCTTATCACCGACCTCGCTATGCTACGTAACCAAAACAAAAATTAATTTACATCTATAAGAACAAATATATCTAGTGGAAAGAAAAACAAATTACAGAGTTCCAAAAAAAACCACCCAGTCGAACTCATACCACATGCCAAGCTAAGATGGAAGGCCTACACCACTAAGGGTCGGCATATTGTTATTGATATGTCAAAACATAACCAAAACTAAGAGAATTTTCATTACTTTTCTTGATGTTCAACGAAGATAAGAGAGTCATTTTCTGTCTTTAACTAACCAATCTCATGTGCCAGAACCCCTGACTGAGATTCTTGTAACAGGATTTGAACAAAGCCCTCAGTGTCCCTGGAGGATGCATTCTACAGGTTACCAACTCATTGTTGAAGGAGAACCATGAGCATTTCTTGATTATTTAGCTTTTCCTCCATCATCTTATTCTTGGTCTTCAGGGGCTTATCTCTTCCTCTAATTCCTTAACTCGATAAATGGTATCTTGTTCTTCATGTTCATGAGCCTCTTCCTCCTTGGAAATCCTTTTCTTTAACTCATCTATGTCTCTGTCAAGAACATGACCAATTCTCTGCATTTCGAGTTTGTTGCTCCTGCATTCCTCTTCCATATAGCACAAGTGATGGCAAATGCAAGTTCCATTGCATCACATAGCTACGTGTCTAGGCATATTTCCACTCGAATCCTCAAATTTATTCAGCTTGGCCACAATTATCCAACAACTCTGAAATAGAGATAGGGTAGAAGAATGCGATGGGAATCATGGAAGCCATCTGTCCATTTAACTTAACTACACCATTAATTGTCATCATTCTTGTTGAGTTCATCCCACGCTACAACATTCCTTCCATATCAGGTGAAGAGCTATCTAGCTTATGTTCGATGGACGACACAACACAATTGATAAAGTTCATTTATATATCAATTTCCAGACCAACAAGAAGACCAAAGAGAACACATGCTGACAATATTTCACCATATGTTTCGAATAGAAGCCTTCCCAATGAATGATGACATATTTGACAAACGTTGGGATGTTCCTTTTGGCATAATTCATTCCAAAACTCAAACATACAATTCTCAAGCGATAGGATACCACCTATCAAGAGTTTTCTTGGTATAGAGTTCTTCTTCATTGAGATGTGAGGCCAAATTTGTTGCTTGATCCAATTCCTTATTCAAGTTTCTTAGAATGTGGTAAAACCTTACCTTTCTTATGTTATGGGTGTAGGTTATGACTCTCTCTTTGGTACTTTTCAAAAGAAGATCAGAGGGGAGGGAGGAGGAATCCATTGTACCAATAATAAAGTAAAAAATACTTAAAAACTAAACTAAAAGTATATAATTTTACAAATTTATCATCATATTCTTAATTATAGAAATTATAGAATTTGAAATAATGCAATTCAAATTTATCTTAATTCCAAATCTTTCAGGAATCCATAAAGATATCCTATGTTATATTATATTTGAGTATTAACTTCTAATGACTCGGAAAAGTGTAATTTTAAGACACAATTCAATGGAGTAGCTCGCTTTATTACAAACAAATGTATTATATATCTACGATATTATTAAGTTATCATACTAGATTAATTTTCCAAATTCTTATTATTTGTCTATTATTATTTTCCATGCACCTTAAAGGGAAATCAATGGTCATTTAACAAATAAAGGAATGAAATAATTCAGTTATGGATGTTGCCATAGTGGTTAGACAATGCATCAAGCTTCAGGATTAGAATGGATGGCTCAAAGTGGACACTCTACCCATCTCGAGGGAATCAAATTGAAGCTACTTTAGGATAGAAAAGAATTCATAATGAATATATAAGGAGGACTAAAGCTTAGGATTCAAGTATAATACATTTGATTTTTTGGGGGGAAAAAGAGAGGGTTATACCATAAAAGAGTAAAAATAAGAAAAAATATTTGTTACTAATTAATTAAAAGTAAAGAACAATACACTGGTTTTAAAGGAGGTGAATTTAGTTTGAATTTTTTATTATTATAAAGAAATATTCTATTTATAACAATGGATTTATATTTTAAAATAATGAAATAAAATGAGGGTTCATCGAATGATTATATAAAACCGGTTGGAAAGAATTTTTTTTAATTAAAATTAAATGTAACAAAGCTGCATAGAAACTAATACCTGTCAAATTCAGGAAGCATTAGCACATAAATAAATAGAAACTTGGACGCTAAAAGAATGGATGGTAATATCTCAAGGCTTCTTGTGGTCGGAAGGGTAACATAAATAAATCACTCCCAATTTGGTAATGATACACTACTGTTGGGTGATACCTCTAGCATAATTGCTCAAAGACTTAAGAAGGTGTTGGACACCTTTTTTTTTTATGGATTCTAGGAGAAAAAAAAATAAGATAGAGAGTTGTATCTATGATGGAAAATTAACCAAAAAACCAACATGGATATAGCTAGTACTTTTGAGTTTCAAGGCCAAATAAATTGGAACCACTTTAAATACCTTGGAATTCCAATTGTTAAGGAGAAGCAAAAAATCTCCATCTAGCAAAATATAATAAAAATAAACAATAAAAAATGGGTTTGGTCAAGTTGAATATGGTGCGAAGACTTACTCTAATGAAATCATTCCTCTCGACATTGCCCCTCTTCACATTTTTTGTGTTGCTTTCCCCAATAAAATTATAACTCATGTTAGACCAAAAATAAAAAGGTTCTTATGGAAGGGAGGGAAAAAAATGATAGCAAATTCACTTGGTGAATGGGAAAACAATGGGAAAGAATTTCAGAGAAGGAGTTCTTCGATCTGAGACCCAAAATTAAACAATGTCTCCCTTGGGGAAAACATTCTCTAGAATACTATGACTGAGGATTAGGATTGGGTTAAAGAAAATATGCAAAGGAAAAAATTCAGACGAAACAAGCTTCGCTGTCTAGACCACCCTTCTAAAAATAACAAGGGAACACAAAACTACGAACTATGTCAAAAGGATTAGAAATTCATTCACAAAAAACTCCATTGGATCCCAAGTAATGGAAAATCAATCAATCTCTAAGAAGATAGAATTCTTAGAATCCGTCTTCTGGGAACTCTCCCAGAACTTATAAGAATTACAAACATGGATGATGAGGACAAGGTTTTGAAAGGATCTCAAACTTTTGTATTTGGGAAAACACAAGGGGAAGCATGCTGGAAAACTAGATCCAAATGAACCCATCCCCTCACTTACATCCTATTATGAAAATCTTCCTCCAACACCCTAACGGAAGCCTCCAATAAATAAACACAAGAACAATTCCCAAGGATGGGGGTCTCTAAAGGGAATGTACACTATAAAACATGGATATCATACATAGACTCGTGCCAAAGGGACCACTTCTTAGAGATAAATTTGGAAGGGTTTTTGGAAGAATAACACCATTCCAATGATCAACATCTTCTGTTGGGTCACACCTGATGGGAAAATTATCATAGGTGACAATCTTCAGAAAAGAGGATTCTATGGCCCCTCCCGCTATCCTTTATTCTATATGCACTCAGAATCAATAAACCATCTTTTCATGAATGTGGATTAGCCAAGGATGTTTGGCTTGAAGTTATGGGGCCTATATATGAAAAGTACAAACCACTGAAAAATGTTGTAGAATGGTTCCAAGGCTATCACAAGCACCTAGATAGCCCTCTACATGTCAATCCACAATTCAAGTGGATCTAGTTCAATATTCTTAATGTTAATTTTGGAGCATTAATTCAATATACTCTAGTATCTTTACTGAGAGAATAACATGTACAACATATCAAGTATAACAATGCATATCAATCACTCCAAGCAATCACATGAGACAATAGACACACAGAGTTTCACTGGGGAAAACCATAAAGGTGAAAAACCCCACAACTTCCTCAGAGATAGAAAGAGCAATGATACAACCCAAGTACAAGAGATAGTCTTCTCCTAACAACTACTCCTCCTTCCTCACTAGTGCACCACTTTTCGAGTGATGTAGAAGTGAATAATGAGATGAACAAATAGAGATCTCCCGCTCTCTATTTATACTTATCCTGACTTTCCCAATAAACTAGTAGGGCCGACCCCTCACTTGGTGGTCTAATAACCCATCACAGCAAGTTACGACACTTGTGACACTTGTCAATACAAATGACGACACTTTTGTATAGAGGAATAATACCATCTCTATAGGGGTATAATATACATAGATGAAATACATTCTGAAGTTACATATACATCAACACTCCCTCTTAACTAGGAAGGTATTTCTCGACACAGATCTGCTAGCACAAGTCTTCTTCTCTAGATCATCATCACTAGATCATCGTCATCGTCACTACTACTGCTATCTCAATCAATCTCCAATCTACTCATCATAGGAAGTTCTACAGAGCCAGTCCTTTTTCATACTGGATGTAGGCCCACCACCTGCAGGTCTTCATCATCACTAACCATACTATGGAATCCTTGGGACTTATTATGTGCATCAGAAACTTTCATAAGAGCATCCCAGAACTGATTACGGGAACACATCCCAACCTATTGGATCTCCCAGGTCTTACATGTGACCCTGATCACAAACCCTCGAAAGAGCATCCCAGGACTTATTACGGGCACACATCCCAACCTATTGGATCTCCCAGGTCTTACATGTGGTCACAGGACAAACCCTCGAAAGAGCATCCCAGGACTTATTACAGGCACATAGCCCAACCTATCGGATCTCACAGGTCTTACATGTTCCCCAAGCACAACTTGTCCATGGCCACAGAGCATCATCCTGATACTCACCATACATCATCCTAATGTACATCAACACATGATTACCCTGATCATCATCATCTTGAGCAACATCCTGAAGCTCATCATCCATGATCATCTTGATCATACAGTGTATCCACCTGATGCATACCAAGTATCTACCTGATACATATCATCATAAATGATCTACCTGATCATACAATGTATCCACCTGATACATACACAAATAAATGATCCACTTGATCATAACAAGCATCCAACATGATGCATATACATATACATGATCCAACTGATCATAACAAGCATCCAACATGATGCATATACATATACATGATCCAACCGATCATAACAAGCATCCAACATGATGCATATACATATACATGATCCAACTGATCATAACAAGCATCCATCATGATGCATATACATATACATGATCCAACTGATCATAACAAGCATCCAACATGATGCATATACATAGTAGTAACTAGAACATCGTCCTGATGCTCATCATCGAGCGCTTACATCCACAGCCATGGGAAGGATCCTCCTATCACCATGCTTGGAATGGCTTCAGGAAATGTGTCCATCACTTCTTCCTCGAAGTGTCGTCAATCTGAAGAACACCAAGCCTCTCTCTGAAGTACTCGAACTTCACTCTGGCTAGTGGTTTCATCAACACATCTGCAACCTGCTCATCTGTTGCAACGTATAGGAGCTTCACTGCTCCTCTCTGCACCATATCCCTGATATAGTGATATTTGATCTCAATGTGCTTTGACCTATCGTTAAACACCGGGTTCTCAGACAACTTCACACAACTTTGGTTGTCACAAACGATACCAGTAGCCTCCAATGGGAGATCAAATAAATCAGACAGTAGCTTTCAGAGCCATACTGCCTCACAACTAGCCGAACAAGCTGCAACATACTCTGCCTCAGCTGTACTCAGTGCTACGCAGGACTACTTCCTGCTAAACCAAGAGATCACACCTGATCCCATACTAAAGCAGCACCCAGATGTGCTCTTCCTATCTACAGCACTGCCTACCCAGTCCGAATCAACATAACCCTGCAAGTTAAACTTTTGATTTGCATCATACTTGAGACCATAATCAATTGTACCCTTCAGGTACCTCAGAATATGCTTTACAACAACTAGGTGAACACTCCTTAGATATGTTAGGAACTGGCCCAATGTGTTCACCGCAAAGCAAACATTTGGTCTCGTGTTCATCAGGTACATCAAGGACCCAATCATCTGAAGATACATAGTGACATCAACCGGCTCAGATGAAGCATCGCACAGAAGCTTCAGGTTCGATGCCATAGGTGTGGCCATGGCCTTGTAGTCCATCATCCCGAACCTCTTCAGGATCTCTACTACATACTTCCCTTATCCAAGGAAGATTCCATCTACACTCCACCACACCTCCATGCCCAAAAGTAGTGCATCATCCCCAATACCTTTATCTCAAACTTGGAAGCAAGCTTCCTCTTCGTGTTGGAAATCAATCTATCCTCACCTATAACAAACAGGTCATCCACATACAGAAGTAGTATCACTGGATTTCCTTCCTCAACCTTGTAGTAAAGGTTGGAATCTGCTTTACTCTTGGTAAAGCCCAAACTGGATAGAAAGCTATCTGTCCTACCATACCAATTCCTAGGAGGTTGCTTCAAGCCATACAAGGCTTTCTTCAACCGACACACGTATGAATCCCTGTCATGTGTCTCAAAACCAAGTGGCTGCTCCACATACACTTCCTCTTCGACTACACCATTCAAGAAAGATGTCTTGACATCCATCTGGTTTATCTTCCATTTCATCACTACAGCCAGAGCAAGTACTCATCTAATGGAAGTGTACCTGGCTATAGGAGCAAAAGTTTCTTCATAGCCTATCCCCTCTTTCTGGGAGAAGCCACGAGCTACAAATATCGCTTTGTATTTCTCTATGCTGCCATCTATAGCATGCTTGATCTTGTAGATCCACTTGGAAGTCACAACCGAATTCCCTTCCACTCTTGGGACTACATCCCAAACATCATTTTTCATGATCGATTGATAATCCTCGACCATGGCATCCTTCCATTATTTCTTTTCCGTTGCTTCTTCATAATTGAAAGGTTCTTTGTTCATAATGTCATAGAGTAAGGCAACAAAACTGGTCTGTGATCTAGTTCTCTTCCTTGCTCTGTGTTCTTCTTCTGGAATGCCATACCTTTCTGCATCTTGAATGAGCTCTCTAGCCCATGCAAGTTTCCTCTTGTGAGAGTTATTCTCACGAGGTGGATCTACAGGTTCTTGTGGATCTTCAATTTCAATTTCACGATCTTCTTCTGGAATTGCTTTAGTCATGGTGGTGTCTTGAAATCCGGTTTCCTTTGGTTCTTCATGATCTTCAACAGGTGCCTTTCTTGACTTGTTGAAAGCTGAGACTTCATCAAATGTTACATCCCTGCTGACATCAATCTTCTTGAACCCTGGAAAGTATATTCTGTAAGCCTTCAAGCTTTCACTGTACCCCACAAAGATACCCTTCTTTCCTAAAGGATCTAGCTTTGTTCTCTTTTCTTTTGGAACATGTGTATATCCTAGACAGCCAAATATTCTGAGATGGATGACCTTAGGTTTCTTACCAGTGAAGACTTCTTCTGGTGTCTTGTTGTTTAATATCTTGTGAGGTGTTCTGTTCTGCACATATACAGCTATCCTAGATGCTTCTACCCATAGATGCATAGGTAGATCTTGGTCATGCAACATTGCCCATGCTGCTTCCATGATTGTTCTATTCTTTCTTTCTGCAACTCCATTCTGTTGTGGATTGTAGGGAGCAGTCAAATCCCTCTTAATCCCTGAGTCACTGAATAGCTTCTTGAATTCACCTGAAGTGAATTCTCCGCCATTGTTGGATCTGAATGTCTTGATCTTCTTGTCAGTTTGATTCTCCATCAGGGATTTGAATTCCTTGAACTTATCAAATGCTTCATATTTGTTCTTTAAGAAGTAGACCCAAGTCTTCCTAGAGAAATCATCAATGAAAGAGACATAGTATACATACCCACTCAGAGAACTGGATGACATCGGACCACATACATCGGAGCAGATAAATTCGAAGATTCCTTTTGCTTTGCTTTCACTACTTGGAAATGCCTTCTTAATGTTCTTTCCTTTTTCACGTCTTTTGCAAACACCTTCATGCTTTGACTTTATTTCAGGAAGACCCTCTACAACTTTGCTTGCAATTGGTAGTGCTCTATAGTGCACATCTGCAAGCCATCTATGCCAAAGTTCACTTGGCTCCATGGATTCATGTACCATGGCATGTTCAGGTTGTCCTTTCAATTTGTACAATCCTCCCTCTTGCTCTCCAATCACCACTGCATCATCTATAGATTTACCCTTTGGCCACATTAGGACTTGGCCATCTACAATTGCAACCCTCATGCCTTTTGCATCTAATGCAGATGTGGAGAGTAGGTTCTTCTTGAGCCCAGGTACAAATAACACATCTTTCATCTTCAAGGACTTTCCAGAGTCTAGGTTGTAGGAGGCTTCACCACTTCCTTTGATAGGATATTGATCTAATCATCCCCAAGTTTCACCTTATGGGGTGATTCATGTTCATATAGATTTACAAAATATTCTTTAAACATAGTCATGTGTTTGGAAGCCCCACTGTCAATAAACCAATCATTACATCCATGAGAGATAGTACCTGTGCGGACGGATATTAGAACATATTCATCTTCACTTGATGAATCATCACTTTATTCTCTAGCCTTCTTCTTGGGAGGTTCATCATCCTTAGCAGCATGAGCATGATATCTCCTTTTGTTGTTCTTCTTCTTCTTGTTGAAATTGTTGTTGTTGTCTTTCTTCTTCTTAGGACAATCTGCAGCAAAGTGTCCCTTCTCATTGCATGTGAAGCATCTGAGATCTTTCCTATCCTTATGATAATGGTGGTGTGAAGGTCTCCTGTTGTGGGATGGCTCTCTTTTGAAATTTCCTTTCTTAGTGTGTGCTATGAGAGCTTGATCTTCATTCCCCATATTTTCTTCTCAGGCCACAAGCCTTGCTTCTTCTTCTGAACATTCTTCCCATAGTTTGCTGAAGGAAACCAACTTCTTCCTTGCATAGATTCCTTGGATAAAGGAATCCCATGACCTAGGTAGGCCATTTAGTGTGGTCATAACAACTTCACCATTATCCAAAATTTCATCCACAACTTCAAGTTGTTCCTTGATCTGAGAGACCTTAGAAAACTAGGATTGAATGGTCTCTACATTCTAAAGCTTTATCGCTTTCAATTGATTCCACAGTCATCTTCCAATTTATGTTCTTCCCTTCAAATAGCTTGGTCAAAGAGTCAAACATCTCCTTGGGTGTCTTCAGAGATGACACATGTGGGATGAGATGATATTTGATAGAATCAGCAATGATTCTCTTTGCCTTGACCAAGTTCTTCTTTTGTAGGGCTTTAGCCTCTTCTCCCTCTGGGACAGGGACCTCAGAGCTTATGTAAGTATCCAACTCATTTTCTTCTAGGATTAACCCAATCCTATACTTCCATTCTCAGAATTTATCATCCCCTTCAAGCTTATCCTCAAGCTTGTTGTGGTGAGACATCTTTAAAGAGTACTTCAAATGGAAATAGAAAAGATTTAGGTCTTACCACTTGATTTGCAGAAATTTGGATCTGGTGTTGAATTAGGGTTTGTTAAAGAAACCCTAAAAATTCAAAATGCGAATTTTAAATTTCTAAAAGGATAAAAAGATGTTCCTTGATGAGCTGATCAGCCTGGTATAGTCATAAATTGAGAACTGGAAAGTTTCACCCTTCAAAATTGTCTCTTAGTCTTCCTCCATTCCCTAGGGAGGACCCTGAATTAGGGTTTGAGTTTCTCGGAGCTTCACCCAACCAAAAGATATGATCCAAAGCTCTAAACTTTGATTTTTTCAAGTCGCTTCCAGCGATGTCTTTAGATTTCAAAAATTCATATTTTTGTGGAAACCCTAATTTTTAGGGCCAAAAATGAAAGTGCCCAGAATTGAATTCTGATTGGTCATAAAGATTCCCCTTGATGAGTAGAGTCAATCTACCTTACTGCCTTTCCAAAATATGTGGAGAGAAACCCAATAAACAAGAAACCCTAGTTTCTGCCACCGCATAATGTATTCTTCTCAGGTTAGCTCTGACCCCATGTTAATTTTTGAGCATTAATTCAATATACTCTAGGATCTTTACTGAGAGAATAACATGTACATCATATCAAGTATAACAATGCATCTGAATCACACCAAGCAATCACATGAGACAATAGACACACAATTTCACTGGGGAAAACCATAAAGGTGAAAAACCCCACAACTTCCTCAGAGATAGAAAGAGCAATTATACAACCAAAGTACAAGAGATAGTCTTCTCCTAGCAGCTACTCCTCCTTCCTCACTAGTGCGCCACTTTTTGAGTGATGTAGAAGTGAATAATGAGATGAACAAATAGAGAGCTCTTGCTCTCTATTTATACTTATCCTAACTTCCCTAATAAACTAGCAAGGCCGACTTCTCTAGAAGAGTCTAATAACCCGTGGTTACATTAATCAGGGCCGACCCCTCACTTGGTGGTCTAATAACCCATCACAGCAAGTTACGACACTTGCAACACTTGTCAATACAAATGATGACACTTCCGTATAGAGGAATAATACCATCTCTATAGGGGTACAAGTGGCTCTAAGGGACAAATACCTCCTGGCTAGTTTCTTCGCGGTTCAAAAAAATATTTCCCATATTACCACTACCATTTCTAATGAGGATACCTAGGGTTTAAATTCAGTGAACCTACCACACTTACAAAAGGAAAGGTTACTACTAAAAAATCCAATGCTCATTGGAAAATCAAGCTAGAACTACCTGAGTTCAAAGAATGGAGACAGAGATAGAAGAAATACATCCTCTTCTTTGATGGGGCGTTGAAAGGTAACCCAAGGGTGGCAAAATCAGCAAGGAGGGAGTGAGGATGGGTGATCACTCACCTCGATGGAAGCACAATGGTCAAGTTTGAATGGGGCATTGGAAATTATACCAATAATATGGCAAAGGCCCTATCCTTATACTAAGGAATTAAAATCCTTAAAAAAAATGGATTCAAGAATCTTTTATCTTGGGATACTACTAAATAATTTTTATATCCCATGGCATCCAAGTTCCCCATCCCAACATTCAGATTGTCAAAATCCGTTTAATATTTAAAAGATTCAGAAACTATTTAATATTAGTTGAACTTGATGGTGATGCCTCATGGTTGCAGAAAGAGTATGGACAACAAAGATAGTAGTCAAATCCCATAATCTATAGTGAGAGCTGGGAATCACAAACCTCACGCATGCATTAGGAATAGACTGTGTGCATTGTTGACCTAACTGCATCTCATCATACACATGAAGGTTTATAGAAAGGAAATTGTGGTAAAAGAAAACAAAGCTTATGGACTATATCTCTCATATCCCTAGTGAAGAAGCCATGATTTTCGACATAGAGCATCCTGACTATTGCGAAGCTTCATGATTCAACGACTGTCTCCAATCAATCTATAATAAAACTCACACGCATTGCTCCATTCGAGTAATATGTTTATAAATTATAGGACCCATGCCAGGTTGGTTAGGTGGACATGAAACCATACTATGATTTGCTAAGGGGGGATTAAAACCTGAACCGAGATCTACAAATGGAAATTTGGGTAGAGAGACGAGTATTTTTTGTTTTTTTTTGGGTTAATTTTGTGTGTAAATTTTTTCAGAGGAATAGGCCTTTCACCCAGTGGATTGTGGGTAGATGGTTGTAGGTTTGTGTTCCCATATTCTAAATAAAAAGATGAATGTAGTAGATTCTTGCTTGACAATAATAAAATATGCTTGAATATTGAATGTGTCTATCCCAGATTTATGGTTTTCCTTTTAGTTTTGTTGCATTGTGTTTTCTTTATTTAGGTTTTTAAAGAACCTGCAGCTTGAGAATCTGCATAAGTTTGGTATCAAAAAAACTTGATCCTTAAAAGAAGAAGACGACTCATATGAGAGCAATTGGTTGCAGGTTTACCACTAGCTACGGAAAAAAAAGAGTTAGTTCAAGATGAGTACTATATTGCATGGAGGTGCATAGGCAGACCATAATAGTTCTTTGGGTTGAATATTTATCCCCTGCCCATGAATGGATTTGTACAAAATGCTCTCACTTGTTCCTTTAGATTCAATGGAGGATTGATCAAATGTTGAAACTGCTAGAGTTGAATATTGCTGAGAAATGAAGTCATTCTTATATCAACATTTGGATTATAAATTTGTAGGTATACGCTATGAGTTTGTGTTAATTTCTTCAAGAATACAAAATAATGTTGGTACATGGTAAATAAATCATCATCCTATAAGGGAATAAGGGAAGAGAGTTGGATTAGTTGGTTTTTCCTTCAAATATCAATTTTTATCATGATGTGAGAGAGAGGATAACCAAGTTGGAAGAAAGAATGAAGAAAAGGTAGAGACTAAATCCAACAAAAGACCAACAAAAGGAGTTGCAAGAATTAGAGTATGAATTGGAGGAGTTGTGGTGGGTTTCGGAGGAGTGTAAGGCATGGAACAAAAGGAAGACAGAAAAATAAATCAACATCAAATACATTGAAGATTTATGAGAAGTTGAAAAAGAATGGCGAGGATAAATACTGACCTTGCAGAAAAGATTTTTTTTTTTTAGAGAGGAAAGTCACAGAGGAAAGGATTAAGCATGGAATATAACTCCTAGAATAGGGAAAGATTAAATATCTAGATGAGTTGGAAAAATCCTTATTAGAGGAAAGGACAATAAATGAGATTTTTGAAGAGTTAGAGATAGAGTATGAATGGGGAGAAGTTGAAAATGTTGAGCTAGATGAAGTTGTTGAGTTGTATTACCATGAAGAAGGGAAGGATATTGAAGATTACAATACAAGAGGAGAAGAGTTTGAAGGTTTGAATGAAGAGGAATGCAACCTATGACAGAAGGAGGCCCAAAATGTTGTAGCAGTGGAAGTATTCCATGATAGAGAGGAAGATGCATCAATGACAGAGATATTTGGGAGCCCTGGATGATGAATATTTTTTGGTTTTAGAGAACAAAACTAACCAACAACAACTAGAGGAATGTCTAGTAGATTAATTATATCTAGAGAATCCCATGGATAATGAAAAGAGAGAAGACAGAGATCATCTCCTTATGGAGAAGAAATTGAGAGAGAGAGTGGATACATGCTCATTTATGGTACAAAGAAAGACAATGCTGAAAATGCAATAATGAAGCACCATGCAAAAAATGAGTTTTCTTTTGAATATCACCCTAAGTTAGGAAATGAAGAGAACCTCACAAAATATAAACTAGAAAGTATGCCTAAATGGCGCAATGTAGAGAAGGAGATAGTAATTATGGGAAGTTTACATCCCGTTAACTTTATTTATGTTTTTAGTGTTTATGTGAAGGTACAATAGAATGTGATATTCTTATTGTAAAGAGCCATGATGGATTTTAGGGGAGGAAGACCACTAAGCCTTCAAAGAGATGGAAAAGGAGAAAAATAATAAATTGACAAAGGAAGAGGATCCCTGATCAATGCTACAACCATATCTTGTTGTGAAGTTACGAAGCAAATCCAATTTCGATATTTGAGAGAAAATGATAATATTATGTTGATAGATTGGAAGATAGATGATTTATAATGAAGCTCGCCTTTATAGGCTTGAGCGTGTATAGTGAAGGGTTACACCCTTTCACTTAATAATTAATAAATATAATTAACCTATCATTTAATATTCGTAGCATTGCCACCCCCTTTTAAAGGGAGCTTTGTCCTCAAAGCTGTATTTGCGGACATCGTCTTTATTTCTTGATTTGTGTTGATGCTTGATTTGAGTTAAGTGATCTGTACTGGTCTCTCTATCTTGATGATGGCTTGGATCCTTATGCTGCGACTCTTTCTGCTTGGGTAGCAAATTCCTTAGACCATACAATCGATACTTACTTCCATTCCATGTAAAATTCATGTATTGCTTTTGTAGATTGGTAGAGTACGTCCCTAGTCATGCTAACCAGTCGGCGCCTAATGCCATGTCTACTTCCTTGAGTGGTAAAGTAATACAATTGAGTTGTAGGTATAAGTTTTGTATGTGTAATGACACCTTATGGCATTTCCCTACTTCTTCTATGTGTTGATTAGCAATGGTTGATGCTTGAAGCCCTTTTGCGGGAAACACAAAAAGATTAAGTTCCTTTTCCTTATTGATGTCGATCAAATTATGGATACTTCCAGAATCAACCAAAATTGTGACATCCCTATCTTTAATTCTCCCATTAAGTTGTAGTCTTTTTGGTCCTAAGCTCCTTGATTTTGTCACTTGAAATATGAGTTGTTCTGTTTCGAGATGTCACGATTTCTCAACTGAGGTGGAATTATTTTCCTCCGAGTGCTTGGATTTCCTTCTGTTGGGTATAATCTTTCTCTGGTGTCTCTTCCTTTTCTTCCTTATAGACTTGTTGAGTACACGTAACCGTCACAACTGATGCTTCAGATGAGCTTGTATCAGTATTAGAATTAGATGTGTCTTCTTCTGCCGATACCTGTTCTTCTTTTCCATTAATAATTTTGGAGTGTGCTGTGTGATTGGTTTGGCATTTATGGCCAGGAGTCCAACCTTCTCCGCATCGACAACATGTATTCATCTTCTTCTTATTATTATTGTTGGGGCTTCCAATGGATGGTTTATAATCTTCCTCCACTTCATAGCTATATGATTGAGAGGTGTTGCATTGATGACCGGGTGACCAATTGTCTCCACAATATCTGCATTGCGTCTCTCTTGTCTTGGGTATTCATTCTAGTTTGAGTTCTGCTTCTTTTGCTTTATGTCTTGCCACCTCGATGTTTGGTCTACCATGCAGCTTTAGTTCCCTCTATATATATGGTTTAAGGCCTCCAAGATAAGTTTCCAGATGTTGCTTATGTGATAAACCAAACATTCTTGTGGCGAGCGATTCCCATTGATGTGTGAATTCCTCGACGCTTCCCTTTTGTTGCAACCTAGTAAGCTTTGAAAACAATTCTTCCTCATCGATTCCTTGGAACCTTTTTAGGAAATCATTTTTGAACACCTTCCAAGTATACGACAGCTTGTCTCCTTTCCACTATATGTACCAATTGTAAGCGTTACCTTCCAGGTGCATTGATGCATATTTCACTTTTTCTTCGTCCATCGTAATATTGTATATATAGAAGTATTCTTCAGCCTTATTTAACCATGCGACACATTGGTCGTCACTTCCGTTGAACTTCAACAACTCAATTTTTGCTCTTGGTGGGCATATTATAAAAGGTGGATTGTCTTTTACTTTATCGCGTGCCGGTGACTCCAAATTGCGGAATGATCCTATTGACATATCCGGGCCGCCTCATTCTTTAAATCCATCTAATATTTCTAAGATGTTATTCAACTTGTCATCTAATGTATCCTGTTTCTCTTTCATGTCTTCCAATTTGTTGTCTAGCCTTCTCTCTAACACTAGCACAACTTCCTCCTTGAGTTCTTTTTTTAGCTTTGCATTGCTAATTTTAATTTCTTCCTTTAAATCTTCTTGACTCTTAATAATGCGATCATTTGAATCCTTCTCTAATTTTTCGATTTGAGTTTTTAACTCCGACGTCATGCTTCTTAGGTGTGGTTTAGACCCAATTTTTGCTTGTAATGTGGTAAAAGAAGAAAATAAAAATATATATAATTATAATAATAGTTTTATATCATATATATTTTATTTTACTATAAAGTTTCAAATTTATAATAATGATAATAATAAAATTATTACTAATAGCAATTTTATTATTATATTATAAATAATTTTTTATTTTTATTTTTATTAGGGTTTGAGGCATTTAGAAGGAGGAACGTGGAATGGAGGAGGGATGAGAACAGGCATAGCTGAGGGTTGGTTGGCAAGCGAAGGAAGACAAGAGATGGGGGGAAGATGGAGAGCAGGGGAAGGCATAGAGGGAAGCTGTGGGGCTGGTGTAGTAGGTGGAAGGAGGGAGGGAAGTGGTGGTGGACGTGGAGAGCATGGACGTGGCGTTGAGAAGTGTGGGAAGGAGGCTCAGGCATGGGAGGCTGCAAGAAGATGGAGTCAAGGTGGGTAGAGGGAAGTAGGAGTGTGATGAGAAGTGAGGCGGATAGTAGGGCGTGACGACGTGGTGCAGTGGTGAGGGTGTGTTGCGGTGATGTAGAGGGTCTGTGGTGGATGTGAAATGACGAGGAGGAGCCGATGGGGCATGGGATGTGGTGAAAAAAGGAATGGAGACAAGGGGGACTCAGGATGGATTGCAACAATAAGGGAAGAATGAAATGGACTATAGGTGTGAGGGATAAGGAGTTAAGTAGGAGTTGGTTTGATCTTGAGGGGAGAACGTGTGGGGAGCGCGATGAGGAGGGGTGGGCGAACGTGAATGGAGGACATGAACGTAGAAGAAGAGTGCAGAACATGAATGGAGAGTGCACGGGAATGAAAAGAATGGTGAACAAATGAAGATGATTGCCCGAGGAAGAAATGAGAGCACGAGAACCCGAAGCTCTGATACCAAATGCTACAACCATATCCAGTTGTGAAGTTACGAAGCGAATCCGACTTCCATATTTGAGAGACAATGATAATATTATATTGATAGATTGGATGATAGATGATTTACAATGAAGCTCGCCTTTATAGGCTTGAGCGTGTATAGTGAAGGGTTACACTCTTTCACTTAATAATTAATAACTATAATTAACCTATCATTTAATATTCGTAGCAATCAAACTAGTGGCTAGAAGCAAAAGAAGAAATGTGATGAGTTGAAAAAGTATCTAAATTGGTGGAAGGGAACAATGTAGTTTGGTTCTTCAAGTCAAAAGGATGGTTCTACCACCCACTCAAACTCTTACTTGGATGTTTGATAGTTCTAAAAGAAGGGGAGAATGATGCCAAGCATCAAGACTGTTGCGGAGTCTCTTGATTCAATGACTCTCTCCAATCAAACCATAACAAAATTCCTATGTGTTGCTCTCTTCAAGCCAATTGTTCAAAAATTGTAGGACCCGTGTTAGATTGGTTAGGTGAACACAAAACCATACCATGATTTTTTAGGGGGAATTAAAACGAGAACCCATATCTACAAATGGAAATTGGATGCAGAGCATCCACGCTCTCCACCACTCCCTGCATTGGCGTCGAGCTGTGACAGCCAGTGCATAACCTTCAAGAGACTAACTAAACTCCCAGTTAAGAGATCCGTAATCTGAGGGATCGGATCTGCTAGGTGAGAGATCAATGTTGAGGGAGTTCCCCATGAATAAAAAGGATCAGTCCCCTAGAGGCATTTATGCATTGAAATTCTATTCTCGTGGATTTTATTTACCTATTTCAATAAAGAGTCTGAGTTTTTAGGTTGTATTTGGTTCTTCTGTACTTATTTTCTGGT
Organism: Larix kaempferi; assembly: GCA_027924585.1. Lineage (NCBI taxonomy): Eukaryota > Viridiplantae > Streptophyta > Pinopsida > Pinales > Pinaceae > Larix > Larix kaempferi. The sequence goes on from BSBM01000312.1 coordinate 429,608, forward strand.
TTTACCAGTTACTCTATTCTTAGTGGTCTGAAATTTAGTTGAAGTTGTGTGTCTACATCATTTGGTATCAGAACAACCCACAATGGCCCAAAGGGAAATCCATTGTTGCAGCTTACCGCTGGAGACTTCGCTTCTGAAACTAGAGAGTTGGTTCGAGAACTAAGTGATCTTGGAGGAGCCGAATAGTTGGTTCGAGAGGAGAACCAAGTGTGCTCAGAGGAGCACTAGACTGCATGGACGTGGATTATTATTTCTAGTGGGTTTTGCTAGGGAAATCCATACTGTGAACAACTTTAAGAGAGCGAGTTGTTGAGAAGCCAAAGAGAGATTGGCCAATAAAAGTTAAAAAATGGCAAAGGAGAAGCAGGTGAGCCAAGAAGAGAAAGAATGGATCAGGGAAGAGATACAAGCAGTTAGGCAACTAATCAAAGAGCGTGATGAAAGATTGCAAAGAAAATCGGAGATCCGAGCCATATGAAAGGTGATAAGGGCCTTGGAGGAGAAAGAAAGAAATCAAATTGAAAAGAGAGAGTTTTCAAAGGGGGTCCCAGTTGTGGAAGTGCTTTGCTACCCAGAAAAAGGTGAAGCAATTGAAGAAGAAGAATACAATTCTGTTGAGCACATGAGAGCAAAGGAGGAGGAACAAATTCTTCCATTGTTGGAAGAAAAAATGGTTGGGCAATGCATAAAGAGTGTGGCTGAAGATGTAGACAAGCCATCAGATTGGGATGCTGGGAAGGAAAATGGTTCCTTTGGTGAAAATGAAGTTGACAAGGTTGCAGGAGAAGAGAAAATTTCTTATTGCCAGCTCCTGCATGTAGGAATTGAGGTGCCAAGGAAGGACATTGAACAAGGTGTAACAGAGAAAATTGGTCGTGTTCCAAATGTAGGAATTGAGGTGCCAAGGAAGGACATTGAACAAGGTGTACCATAGAGAATTGGTGGTGTTCCAATGGTTAATGCAGTTGAAGGCCAAAAGGCTGTGAAAGAATCATTGAATACACTGAATGTTACTGAGCATAGAACTAATGACAATCTGAAAAATGAATTTATGGAGAAAGACGGTGTATACCATGATTTTTTGGTGTGGTTGTTGCTAATTAGATTGATGTTGTGTAAGATTCTATGGTTGTATTTTGATCGATGGAGAAAGTTGAAGAAAATAGAACTTAAGGCTATGAACCAGGAGGTTCATAATTCTTTAAACGAAGGGACTATGATGCAGAGCATCCACGCTCACCTCCCCTCCACCACATTCTCCTCGAGTTGTGACAACCAGCTCACCTCCCCTCCACCGCATTGTCCTCGAGCTATGACAACTAGTGCATAATCTCCCAACAGAACTGATTAAACTCCCAGTTAGAAATCCATAATTATAGGGACTGGTGGGAGCACTAGGAGTTCGGGTAGGCACCACAGAAATGCGACGGCTACATTTTTGGAGCTATATTTGGTCAAAAATCCCATGAATAAAAAGGACGGGACCAGGGTGATTGAAGCAGTTCTGAGTTTTCCAGTTTCTTTAGTTTTGCTTTCCTTAGATTGTTATTTATTTCTTTTGGTGGCTGCGGGCTAGACTTGTAAGCCCATGAGTGTGGATTTGGGACCCGTGTGTCCTGTAGTGGAGAGATGGGAGTGCTGGGCACTTAGGCTCAGTCCCCTAGGGGCATTTATGCATTGAAATTCTATTATAGTGGATTTTATTTACCTATTTCAATAACGAGTCTGAGTATTTAGGTTGTATCTGGTTCTTTTGTACTTATTTTCATTGGTTGTACTAGTTACTATATTCTTAGTGGTCTGAAATTTAGTTGCAGCTGTGTCTGCATCAAAATCTGGGAAGAGAGCTGAGTACTTTTTTTTGTTTTTTTCTTTTGATTACTTTCAGTGTGTAGCTTTTGTTAGAGGAATAGGGCATTCACCCAATTGATTGTGGAAAGATGATTGGAGGCTTATGTGCGCATTTGTTAGTTGGAAAGTTGAATGCAACATATTCCATCATAACAAGTTAAAAATGGGAAAAGCATGGAAAAAATCAAGGATGAGAATTGGTCGAAGAACATGGAAGATTTGATGACGTTGATGTAATTGGGGATAAGAATGCAAGACCAATTTAGCTATGGGTATCCCTGGTCATCTATTTAGATTTAGGTAGAAATAAGGGGTTGGCGATTACCCAAGTCAAGTTTAAAGGAAGATTGTTATGTTAAACATGGTTCTATTAAGGAGACAAAGGTGTCTAATTTGATGGGTTTGTCTAATTTGATGGTTTTTGGACCCATGGTTTTGGGTAGCCCATAGTATTTTCCCATAATATTGCATGTAAAAAACCTACTTAAAAGCTCCAACAACTCCATTGTAAAGTACCTAAAGGAACAAATGTTGGCGTCACTGTCGCCATGCCCATTTTCACCCCATCCATCGGAAACATCTTTCAACGGAAGGTTTTCCGAGACTCAATTCAGGTTCAATCTCTTCCCCCACAAATTTATTTCTTCCAATATTTAGAATACAATTACCGGTTAAATTTCTTCTGTAATCTGTGTAAAGCAATTTGTTCGACTAACTTTTGCAAAGATATACCAGATATTATAAAATGCCCACCCGATTCTTTTTATTAATTATTGTGGCATGCGGTGCATAATTGTAATATTCACAAAATTTTCCAACTGATTTATAGGATGCATGAACGTAGCTGAATGGAATGTGCTTGGAAATGCAGGGTACAAGTTCTATTATTATAGTGTTTTAATGTCTTTGTTGAAGATAAAAACATGCCCGAGCATGGTTATTTTTCAGAATTCCATTTAAGAAATATTGGAAATTTAATGTGTATCTCGTTAAAAGAAAATATTGGAAATTTAAGAATTCGTTAGATTTGGATAGAGTACGGATGGGTTTCTAATTTCTGAATGGAGAGCCAAAAGAAAAAAAAATTGTGCCCAAAATCAAAGTCCCAAAAAAACTGCCAATTTTTTTCTTTTCACCCCCGAAAATCTAACAAGAATTTATGCAAATTCGTATGGCGGTTATGAGATTTCCTCGAAGTCGCCGCTGAAGAAAAGCAGCTGCGTACAAAAGCTCAGTATGGCCCGTCATGACCGCCGCTGAAGAAAAGCTCAGCAACTGCTGGAAAGCCACTGCGTAGAGAAGCTCAGGGATTGCTCCCGAAGGAAAGCCATCGGGTCCATAAGGTCAGCATATTATATTATGAATGAATGGTTTTATTTTAATAAATTAAATTGAATAAATGAAAGTTTTGTTTGTTTATGCTATTACATTTAAAGAAATAAAAATGTACATCTTATGTCGTTAGATTTAAAGGAATGCAAATTTTATTACCGTCTTATGTTGTTAGATTTGCAGAAATGTTAATTTTAATTTTAGTTTTGAAATAATAAAGTTTATTACCAATATTTGGGAGGTTTTTTTATTAGTTTTGCTAAGGTAGACAATAAGACATATATGTCTTATTTATATAGATAATTTTATGATATTATTGCTATACATTGTTGCTTTTCATTAAGCATAATTGACTTTTGTGTACTATTCTCGATTTTATATATTTAATTTTAATGTAATATAATTAATTATATTTTTAATGTTGATAAATTTTTTAAACGTTTTTCCTATATATAATTTTAATAAAAATAATTATGAAAAATGAACCACCCTCGTAAATTTTATTATCTTTCTTTATTTATTAAATCTCACATAATATTGAATGACCATAGAGCAAAAACAAATAATATAAATTTAATGTAAAATTAAAGAAATAATTATTATGATAACTTAATAATATTATATATAACCATTGCCTTGTTCTTTCTGCTTAAGGGATATTCTCCTTGAAATTGTCTTAAAATTGTAGATTGTTTCTACGTCATCAAGAAGCTGATTCTCAAATAATAAGATAATATAGAGTTCAAGAAAGATTTGGATTTAATATTAATTTAAGTTGTTTTGTTTTAAAAATTATATAGTTAAAAATATAATTAAATTTGTAAAATTATCTATATTTTTATTTAATTTTTAATATTTTTAATTTTATTAAATCAAAGTATTTATGAATTTTTTTTATTAAATAAAAATATAATTTCAAAATTCACAATGGTAAAAATGTTGTAACAAGAAGTAACACTTGCATGGTCATATACTTATTTTAAACACTTATTTATAATAATAATAAAAACAATATGAAGTATTTTACTTGTTCATCTAACTTTCATTTAAAGTTATTTTACTATTAAATCAACTTTTTATAAATACAAAGTAAATTAACTATTTTTTAATACAAAGTTTGTGATCAACAATTTATCACAAAGAGTTTTCTATATGATGTGGCAATGTGCCTTGTACTGCTAAACTTTTTTATTACTAAGCATTCAAAGTTATATTGCTCATGCATTCAAAGTTATATTGTTCATTGAAATAATTGGGTTTGGTTGAAAAGTGATGATGAACTATGGAAATATCTTAAACCGAGAGGAAGTATGGGATATTATGAAAAATGGCAATATCATTGAGCTAGAAGAAGGACGTGCTATTATTTATAAATCTATTCTACACCTAACACACTTGTTGGAAGTGGGAAATCTCAATTTTTTTATGAGTGCACACAAGTATGTGGTCATTTACACTATCGTGTGCAATATCTACTTTCAGAGGCACCAAGAGTTATATTTGGAGCAAATGATCTATGATAGATCTAAGGATTTCATTACAGAGTACATCTAACATATACTATTAAGTATATGTACTATCTAGTGTAATCCTTAGATCTATCAAAGATACTTTCTCCGAATAGAACTCTTGGTACCTCTGAGCACAGATATTGTAGACGATGCTATAAACAACCATGAGCTCATCCACGATCATCAGACAATTGAGATCTCCCTCTTCCAACCAATGTCTTAATTCTAGAATAGATTTATAAACAATAGCCCATCCTTCTTCCAGGTCAATGATATTCCCTTTTTCACAACAAGTCATCCCTTCTCTATGTTTAAGATATTTCCATTGTTCATTGTCATTTTTCGACTAAGCTCAATTGTTTTAAACAATAGGAATTTGAATACTCGTTATTCAAGTGCTTTTGCAGCACAAGGAAGGCACACTCCAGGTACTCTGTAGCATATAGAGAACACTTTGTGATAAATTGTTGATCACAAACTTCGTATTTATAATGATCCCACAAGATTTGTATTCATAACGAGTTGATCTAACGATAAAGTAGCCTTAGATGATTCTTATATGATTGTTGTGTGATCAAGTAGTCCCTTGAATTGTTGTTCTTGATCTAACTATAAAATCACCTTAGACAATAGTTGGGAGATAAGTAGTACCTTGAATTGTTGTTTTTATCTTTTATTTATTTTTATTATTACATTAATAATAATTGTTTAAAATCATTGATGATGATGATGGCGGTGATTAACGTCCATGCATGTATGTATTTTTCACATCAAAGGTTAAATTTTTATTTATAAAAGGCCACAAGGTATATCCATACAGTAGGAGTGTTAATTTTTCGATAATTGCATTCAAACATTATCTAGGATCATACTAAGAGAATAACAAGCACAACATAACAATCATAAACACAAGAGACACATAGTTTCCTTGGGGAAAACCAAGAAGGTGAAAAACCCCGCAACTTCCTTAGAGATAGAATGAGCCCCAATACAAAGATCACAATGATCAATTGCCAAAAGATGGATGACTCCAATGGCTACTCCTCCTCCACTTGTGCGCACTCCTATCTCAACTAATGCAAGTTGAATGAGTGAGTGAATGAATAGAATGAGACACACTCACTCTCTATTTATACACAACTTAACCTGCCTTTAATTCTAGCTGGGCCAACTTCCTAAGGAGGTTTAATAACCCACTCACATGACACAAACAGGGATGACCCCACACTGGTGGTCTAATAACCCATCAAATATAAGTTGCGACACTTGCGACACTTACAAATACAAATGACGACACTTCTGATTGGAGGAATAATACATATCCATCATGAATACAATAATGTACAAGTGTAATACATAGAAGAATATCTTCCAAAGTTACAAATACATCAACAAGGAGTACAAGGGTTCCCATTGGAAAAAAGGTCTAACTGACATTCTTCTCCCTAATCTAGACCTTGCTATGCCAAGTAAACAAAAAAAAAATCATTTCCATCTATAAGACCAAATATATTTGGAGGAGAGAAAAACAAATTAAAGAGTTCCAAAAAAACCACCCAACAAACCTTATACTAGTTGCCAAGCTAAGATGGAAGGCTTACACCACTAATGGATGGCCTGCTATTACTGATATGTTTAATAAAGATCTAACACTAGGAGAATTTACATTCTTGTTCCTAATGTTCGACGAAGAGAAGAGAGTCATTTTCTGTCTTGCATTGACCAATATCTTGTGCCATGAACCTTGTCTGAGATTCTTGTACCAAGGTTTGAATGAATCCCTTAGTGTCCCTGGAGGATACATTATCTAGGTTCTGAACTCGTTGTTGAAGGAAAACCATGAGCATTTCATGATTGTTGAACTTGTCCTCCATCCTTGATCCAGATTTTATGAGCAGAACGAAATGAATACAGATTATTATCAAATGCTTAACACAAAATAACAGAGATACAGTAAAACGGGTTTTCTATTCAATAAGGAAATAAGTTAAAACTGTAAAATGCAGCGGAAAACAAGCTTGTTGGAATGGTGGCGACTTATCTCTGAGAAGAGATGTGACGGTTGCGCTCATTTCACAAGAAGACAGTTACAATGAGGCTCTCAAGGCCTTTCACAATAAACAGGAATGTCAAAAACCCTAGGAGATGAAGCGCCAAAAGTCATGTGGGCCCAGTTTGGGTAAGTTAGTACATCAACTTCCCGGGGTTGTAACTTTCGCATACGATCTCCGTTTGGGGCGCTCGATATCCCGTTGGAGTGGTCTATCCGATATTTACAACTTTTGAATGCAGCCAAATGCATGCTGGAGGCAACTGTTTGGCCCTCCAAATCACCAAAAAAGGTTGTTTAGGGCCTCAAAACGGCCCTGGAAGTTCAGGACGCGAAAAACTGCTAAAAATAGTACATTACTAAAATTGCCAGAAAACTATTTTGAGTCAGTTGAAAAGGTGGGTGGCCACCGATATCCACCTGGATCAATCCTCCCTCCTCAGGAAGCAAAGGTCTCCATTGCATTGAGTTCCCCCATTAGATGAGGAAATTTCTGCTGAATTTGGCCCCGGGTGAGCCAGTTGCCTTGGTGTAGGAGCTGCCCTGCTTTGAGATCTCGATAAAGCTGGATCCTTTGATGTCAAGTGCCCTTGATCTGTGTGTCTACAATATGATCACTAAATGCTTGTTATAGGCAGTCAGGGTTGAGCTCTGTTGGTGTCAACTTCTTTGTTATCTCTAAGGTGTCTAATAATGGTGGGAAATATGGTCGAAGGAGAGCCACGTTGAAGACTGGATGGAGACCAAGGAAGGGGGGAATGTTGAGCTCAAAAGCATTGTCACCCACCGCCTTGGTGATGGTGTATGTCCCATAACGGAGTGGGCGAAGCTTTCGATGGGGCCCTGTAAAGCGTTCTTTCTGCAAATGCAACCAAACTTTGTCACCCACCTGAAACTTATGTGGCACCCGATGTTGATCATCGCGCTGCTTGTACTTGGCATTAGACTTCTGTAGAATATCCTGAACCTGTTGGTGGATATGTTGGATTCGTTCAATGAACCAAGTGGCTTTGTCAACTTCTGGGGACGAGTCGGACGAGGTGGTTGCAAGGGGAAGTGCAACATCCATGGGGCCCAATGGTTGGAATCCCAACCCCACCTAAAAGGGGCTATGGCCAGTTGAGCTATCCAGGGCTCGGTTGTAGCTATGTTGGACATAGGGAAGACTCTCGTCCCATGTGCGGGGGTGTGTTGAATTGTACATGCATAGGATATGTACAACCATCTGGTTGACAACCTCGGTTTGGTCGTCGGTCTGGGGGTGGAAGGTAGTAGATTTGGTGAGCTTGGTATCCAGCAGTGACCAGAGGCTTAACCAGAATGAGCTGAGGAACCGACTGTCACAGTATGAGATAATGGTCTGTGGGATCCCAAAATGTACCTATACTCATTCAAAGAAGAGCTTGGCAGTGGCTTCTGCTGTGATGTTCTTCTTGCAGGCGGCTAGAATTGCCATTTTGGAAAAGCGATCAACAACCACAAAAACACAGTCATTTCCCCTCTTGGTGGATGGAAGGCCTGACATGTAGTCCATTGAGATGGATTCATCCTATCAAGAGTAGGCAGAGGGGTGTATAGGCCTTGTTTCTTAGTGGCTGGTTTGGCAATAGCGCAAGCAGTGCAGGACCTAATATACTTGCCGACATCCTGTCGAAGTTTCAGCTAGTAGAAATGTTTTTGCAGCACTGTCACTATCTTTTCGATGCTAAAGTGTCTTGCCACCCGAATGTAGTGATCTTCCCAAATCAACTTCGTGCACTCGCTTGATGGAATGCAGAGATGGCCCAAATGACACAACAACCCGTCCTAAAGATGGAAATTAGCAACCACTGAGTTGGTTCCCAACATCTGATAGGTGGTGGAGAAGTAAGGGTCTGTCTCGTAGAGGTAGGGCCATCCGGAGGTCTCATGGGCACAAGAGTCTAGCACTGTGGTGAGTTCCGCGACTGGAGGTCTACTAATGTAGTCAGCAACTCGGTTGGTACTCCCTATTTTATATTTGATGTTGAGGTGGAACTGCTGTAAATATGTTGACCACTTTTGATGGCGGTCATTCTGCAACTTTCCTTGGGTCTACATGAACTGTAGTGGCTTGTGATCAGTGTGGATGACTGTCTCCTTCCCAAGAATGTAATGTCTCCACTAGTGGCAGGCTTGTACAATGGAGTACATTTCTTTGTCGTAGGTAGGGTACTTATGGACAGCATCTGATAGTGTCTCACTATGATATGCCATGGGGTGGCCGTGTTGAGTGAGAACGATGCCCACAGCATAATCTGAAGCATCTATCTCAATCTCAAAGGGATGTTGCAGGTCCGGTAATGAGAGTACCGGCGATGAGCACAAACGCTTCTTCAAGTCATCGAAGGCTTATTGTTGGGACAGGCCCCACACAAATTTTTCCTTACCACCACCCCTGGTCACTTGGCTAAGGGCCCATGCGATATGAGAGAATCCCAGCATGAACCGACAATAGAAATTGGCAAGGCCCAAGAAGCTCCGAAGTTCAGTGAGTGTGGTTGGGGCTAGCCAGTCATGGATGACCTGGATCTTGGCTGGATCCACATGCACACCATGTCAATCAACAATGTAGCATAGGTAACGAACCCTGTCCATGCCGAAGGAGCATTTTTCCAAGTTTGCATATAGTTTGTGCTACCGTAGGGTGCGCAGAACCTGTTGAATATGCTGCAAGTGTTCCTCCCAAGTCTTGTTGTAGATGAGGATGTCATCCAGATACACCACTACACAAGTATTGGTGAAAGGTCGTAGGATATCGTCCATCATCCTCATAAACATTGCTGGAGCATTTGTCAAACCAAAAGGCATGACCAGCCATTCAAAAAGACCTTCTTTTGACTTGAAGGCAGTCTTCCATATGTTTGTCTGTTCTATTGGGACCTGGTGGTAACCAGACTTTAGATCAATGTTACTGAAGTATTTGGCCCCCGTGAGCTGATCAAGGAGGTCATCGATTCGAGGAATCGGGTACCGGTTGCAAACTGTGATTTTATTCAGGGCCCGGTAATCAATGTAGATTTGTCAGGTCCCATCTTTATTCTACACTAGCATGATTGGGCTCCCACAAGGTGATGAGCTGGGACGGATGTGCCCCTTGTGGAGCAATTCTTGGATCTGCCTCTTGATCTCCTTGTTTTCCAATAGAGAGCGGCAATAGACTGGCCCATTGGGTAGTGGTGCCCCTGGGATCAGATCGATGGGATGCTTGACCTGGCAGTGCAGAGGTACCGCGGTAGGAGAGGAGAATATATCTGAGTATCCTTCCACCACCTTATCCACTTGCTTCTGTTGTGTGGAGAGATCGGTCACAGAGGCCCTGCATGTGGCTGCGATCCTTCTCTCACTCTGAGAGCGAATCATGAAGAAGACAAATTTCCCAATCTGAGAGATGACCTTCCTGCATTACTTTGCAGAGATCAAGGAAATGGCACTAGGAGGGACTGCCTCGGGTATCCTATACAATTTCCTATTCAAAGAAATAATAACACTACGAGGCCTAGACTCATATACAGCATGTCGTTTCCATAAATAAGGTTGGCCCAAAAGAACATCTGAAACTTCGAGAGGAGCAACATCACACAATACCTCATCCTTGAAGGGCTTGATGCTATATGATAGTCGGCACTATCGGCTGACGCAGAGATCGCTTCCTTTGCGGAGCCATCCAATGGTGTAGGGTTGTGGGTGCCGCGTTGTCGGTAGGGATATGCGCTTTACCTCTACTAAGACGAGGTTCTTCTGGCTACCACTATCAACGATGAAGTGCAACGGGGTGCCTTTTACCCACATCTGTAAATGGAAGAAGCGTTCTCCTTCTTTTGGCTGATCTGGTTCATCAGGCTGGAGCTTGGTTGTAGCAATGGTGGCACTGGGTTCCACGTCAATGATCCGTCTTGGCCTTTCTAGTTTGGAATTAGAGTCAGAACCTGCATCTGATTGAGATGCTTTCACTTCGGCTATGAGCGACTGCTTTGAGCGGCAGTCAGCAGTGTTATGCCAAGGGCTCTTAGGGAAGTCTCACCACTTCCCAGTATATTTCTTCATCTTTCCGGTGTCCTTCTTTGCTTGTAGCTTGGACTGTTTGTCCTGATACCGTCCATCTTTACTTTGTCCTTTATTCTGTGGGTTGGGGCTGCCCTTTCCTATCTTTTGCTATGAGGGGTTCCCAGGCCCAAATTGCCGCATCTTTTGTTTGAGCTTCTGCTCGATTTTGACAACATATCGGTAGGCCATGCCCAAGGAAGAGATGTCCAAAAATTCCATTTCGGTCTGGATGTATCTATGCAGACCACCATGATACTTGAGCACCAGATGTTGCTCTGAATCTTTGATACCCAACTTGGTGCGCAAGGTATGGAAGATATTTGTGAACTCTGGCACTCCTTGGTCTGTTTCTTGTCACAGTGTGGTCCATTTGGTATACAAGTCATCATAACTTCCAACCGGGTAGTATTGTTCCTTAATAGCATCCCTGAAGGAGTCCCAGGTGGCCGTGACTAAAAATAATGAGGCTTCCTCTGTGTCCTTTTGTTCGTAGAAAGTTTCCCACCAATCTTTGACATGGGGAACGGATTTGAGGAGCGCAAAAGTAATCTTTTCTCTATTCAAAAAGCTATGGACAGAAAAATACCTTTCCAGTAGATTCAACCACTTATCTACAACATCTGCGTCTATCTGTCCTTCAAATATAGGAATATCGAAGTTGATTTGTACCTTGAAGGGGGCGGTGCCTCCACTCGAGGAAGATGCGTCGCTTATTGATAGTCGTCGAAGGATTTGCGTTAAACTATCCATCATATTGTTCCTCTATTGCGTGAGGGCTTCCTCAAGCAACATTTTGATAGGATCTCCTATCCCGTCATCTTTCTTTTCTTCTACCATGAGGTTGCTTGGGCACGCGAGAGCTTTTGTCCTCAAGAGAAACAAGCTCGAGACCCAATTCTTTGTACCCTGACCTTGTTGGGGACGCATTAAGACGACAAGGAGTAGACCACTCTGATACCACTGATCTAGATTTTATGAGCAGAACTAAATGAATACAGATTATTATCAGATGCTTAACACAAAATAATAGAGATACAGTAAAACTAGTTTTCTATTCAATAAGGAAATAAGCTAAAACTGTAAAATGCAGCGAAAAACAAGCTTGCTGGAATGGTGGTGGCTTATCTCTGAGAAGAGATGTGACGGCTATGCTCATTTCGTAAGAAGATGGTTACAATGAGGCTCTCAAGACCTTTTACAATAAACAGGAATGTCAAAAACCCTAGACATCCAAAAACCTAACCTTAGGAGATGAAGCACCAAAACTCATGTGTGCCCCGTTTCAGTAAGTTAGTACATTAACTTCCTGGGGTCATAACTTTTGCATACGATCTCTGTTTGGGGCGCTCGGTAGCCTGTTGGAGAGGTCTATCCAAGATTTACAACTTTCGACTAGAGCCAAATACATGCTGGAGGCAACCTTTTCCCCACCGAATCACCAAAAAAGGTCGTTTAGGGCCTCAAAACAGCCCCAAAAGTTCAGGACCCGAAAAAACTGCTAAAAATAGTACATTACTAAAATTGCCAGAAAACTGTTTTGAGCCAGTTTGAAAGGTGGGTGGCCACCGATATCCACCTGGATCAATCCTCCTATTCTTGGTGTTTTCATGGCTTAGCTCTTCCTCCAATTCCTTAATTCGACGACTGGTGTCCTGTTCTTCCTGTTCATGAGCCTCTTCCTCTCTGGAAATCCTATTCTCCAACTCATCTATTCCAGTGTCAAGAACGTGATGAATTCTACACATTTCTAGTTTGTTGTTCTTGCACTTGCCTTCTAGATCGCGCAAGCGATGGAAAATGCAAGTTCCACTGCATCGCATAGCTTCGTGTCTAAGCATATTTCTACCTTAATCCTTAAATTTCTTCACCTTGGCTTCTAGAATTCTCCAACAACTCTGAAATAGAGATGGGCGTGGAAGAATGCGATGGGTATCACGCAAGCCATCTGTCCATTTAACTTAACTGCACCATTAACTGTCATCATTCCTGTTGAATTCATCCCACACTACAAAATTCCTTCCATATTAGATGAATATATATTTGGTTTCTGTTCCATGGATGGAACAATGGGATAGATAAAGTTCATTTATAGACAGATACCTAGACTAGCAAGAGGAGCGAAGAGAACACATGCAGAGGGGATTTCACTATATGTCTCCAATAGAATCCCTCCCAAGGAATGGTGATGAAGAATGTTGGGATGTTCCTTTTGGCATAATTCCAAACCTCAAACCAGCCATTATCAAGTGATAGGATACCACCTATCAATATTTTCCTTGATATAGAGTTCTCTTTCACTGATATGTATGGCACAATTTGTTGCTTGATCCAATTCCTTATTCAAGTTTCTTAGAATGTGGTAAGACCTTACCTTGCTTATGTTCTAAGTGTAGGTTGTGATTTTCTTTTTGGTCCTTTTCATAATAAGATTAGAGGGGATGGAGGATGAATTCATTGTACCAATAACGACATAGGAGTCTCCAAGAATACATAACTCAGGCATCTATTTTTTAATAAAGATCTTGCATCTATGGATAAGAGAAAGACCTTTTGCTTGGTTTTTGGATTTTTTCCTCGATCCCCATGAGAAAACCAAATTTTAGGACAGAATTCAATGGAGAAGATTCCTTTATTACAAAAAAATGTATTATATATACAGTATTATTAAGTTATCATACTAGATTAATTTTCTAAATTCATACGATTTGTTTTTTATTATTTTCTATGCAAAATCAATGGTCATTTAACAAATAACGAAAGGAAATAATTTCGTTATTTCACCTAAATTCATATTATTTGTCTATTATTATTTTCTATGCATCTTAAAGGAAAATCAATGATCATTTAACATATAAAGAAAGAAAATAATTTAATTATGGATGCTTCCATAGTGATTAGACATTGCATCAAGCTTCTTAAAATCGTTGTCTAAAGTAGACACTCCACCTATCTCGCAAGAATCAAATTGAAGCTACTTTAGGATAGAAAAGAATCCACAATGAATCTACAAGGAGGAGGACTTGCACTTAGAATTGAAGCTGAATAAATAATAATACAACTTTTTCACAACTTTCGTTGCAAGTGGAAGAAGCAATATCTATTGAATTCATTATTTTCCTTATAAATGTCTGGTCCACCAAAGCTAGGTGGTAGATGAATACTTTACATAAGTATTAAAATATTAAAATATGGGAAAATTCAGGAATGGATTATTAAAGTGTTCGAAGTGACCAGCGTCCCATGCTTTGAATTGCTTCAAGAGAAATCAATTCTACTTACCGTTGAGCTAGGTTGAAATATGTTGTAAAGTTTATTGAGTTTCTTAAGAGTAGAAGCCTATGGAAAGAGGAACCACAAAAATTATGATTAATCATTCCCAATTTCCCACTAAAATCCAACCAACAATTCATAAATTAAATAAGAGACACAAAGTTAATGTAATAAACATTACCACCAATGGTTGAGGATAGAGGGGTGTTCGAGGAGAAATTCCATTATGATCCCATGGGTTTGTACAAACCTTTAGTAAAATCTATCCCATTTAATAAGATCACAATGCAGTGGAGAACATGCAAGTTGTGGTAATGGGATTTAAGAAAATGTACTTTAGGTTGCTGCCAGAAATAGCCATCAGCGGCAAGCCAATGTGTGGGAGTTTCCATGGGCTTCTTTTTCCACACGTGAACTGAAGAATGACACACACAAAATCTCGTGCATTAGAATGACTTAACGTATTTCCTTTATTGAATGCAAATTCTACACCTTGCTAGACTATATGGTCCATGCATTGAGATATATAAAAGCTTGTTAATTGGTATTCACAAGTCTGCACATCAGATATTATATGTGCAAGACTCAATACAAAGTTTGCACATTATTGCAATTATTATATTTGCACCCAAATGACACGCCATTGCTGCACATTTCAAAACAAGCGTATGTTGAAAGTTACGAGAAGACCACTAGTGACTTCCTTAAAAAATGCATGCAAGATGACACGTGTCAAATTTATTTCATGTAGCATGTTTCCCACAAAACGTCTCTACATATTCGACCTCGACCTTGTAGATTACACTTACTGATGGTTTTAGGGGCAATATTGCATGCATTCCCAACTTAACAACGATCAAGGTTGTATGATAATCAATGTCACGTGTACATCCTCTACGGGAAATTTTGTTGCTTTAGTGTCCATATCTATCAAGTAAATGACATCCTTGTTGTGTTAATCCTATGTTAGAGGGGCCATTTTTTTTTTTGTTTATTTTTTCCGAGTTTGACCTCGTGACCATTGCAATGGATTTGGACCACAAGGAAAAGAATATGACGATGGAAGGAGGGATGGAAACAGTAGAGTACTTGCAATATGTGGCAAAGAGCTTGTTGAACATTTCCACTGACAAAATTTTCAGTTTATAGGAGCATCATTGATTGAACTCAATGGTGTACAATTTTCAGTGACTTGGAAAGCTAAGTGGCTTGCCAGAATTTTAGCAAAAGAATTTG
Source organism: Larix kaempferi (assembly GCA_027924585.1). NCBI lineage: Eukaryota > Viridiplantae > Streptophyta > Pinopsida > Pinales > Pinaceae > Larix > Larix kaempferi. The sequence goes on from BSBM01000312.1 coordinate 444,923, forward strand.
AGGGTCTCTCCATCCTCATCCTCAACCTCAGCTTCTCTTCCTCTGGTTAAATATCCTTTGGTTCTAGTTTACACATGATAACAACTTATCTACAATGATATCCCTTTAAATTAGCTAACTACATCCACAATTGGTTGCACTACAAAGTTTCCAGTTCTTTTTTCTCTCCTAGCTGATGACCTGAGTTCTCATTTATACCATGAGAGCAAGGACATTCAATGAAATTTAATATATAAGATAAAAGGTAGGCATTTATGTTTTTTTAGATGTTTGATGGAGCTCAATGGTATACACAGCGACTTTGTTTTGTCTTTTCCCATTCTTCGTCATAATTCCCCACAAGAATGAATGAATGAATGTACAAATATTCTTTTGAATCCCAAGTTTTCAGGATATGCAACGGAAATGAGGCTTTCCCTAACAATATTTCCATTGGGGCAAGAGGAGTAAGTAAAAACTGCTAACTCCTATTGTAAAATTTTATTCCTATAATGACATTTTGTCGGAACTGAAGAATTATAAAGTTTGATGCAAGTGGAGCCTCTGGAGAAGTGCCTAAACTTCCATCACCGTTTCTTGGATTTACGTGGACTATCAAAATATGGAATTCTCAAGCATGTATGATTTGCCTCATTGGTACATTCATTGTGGAATTGTTAATCTCACATTTTTTCTATAGTTATGACTAGTTTGTTCTTCTGATTATGTTTGATGTATTTTATGGGTAATTATGATACTGGTGTAAAGAATATTGTTTTTGTCTGATTATTAGTATCCTGGGGTTTTCGGTTGCAACGACTTGTGAGATGAGCAAAAACTGCTACAGATATATGAGTTCAACTTGGATTAAGTGGTTGCGAGAAAGTGTGATCTTCGTTTGAAGATAAGAGTCATAAATCTATGGAGGACAATGAAGGAGGGTACGAGGATTATGCTTGGGTATTAGTGGAAAATGGAAGGGAACGGTTGTGGCTATAATAGGACTCACATTCACCCATTGAGGTTGTCATTGAATATTTCTGACATTAAGAATACATGTAGAATTTTTGCATTAGAATAATGTATATATGAAGTAATTCAATATTGATTTATGTAATTCCCTGTAGTTTGATCTGGTGAATTTGACATAGTTCCAAAGCACCAGGTCGGATTGTAACTTCACATGATTAAATTTGAAGCTATACTGTGACTAAAATGATTTAAAGATATATATGTACTCTCTCTGGAACTTCCCATAGTTTTTACAGTAATGTATGCAGTACCATACCTCATGAGAAACACACCAAAACATCATTCTTTGTAAGAATAGCCTTCCAACAAAACATTATTCTCTGTAAGATCATCCAATATAAGGATTTTGGAACTTAAATATGGTAGCACTATTCGTAAGACTTTTGAATACTGTAGAAACGAGAAATCTTCTCCAACAATAAAAGGTTCAGCAACAAAGGAATAAGAAAAGGTTCTGTAGCAACTGTGGATACGACACTAGAATTGATCTGCAACAATTTAGATATGCAAATAATAAAATTAGAGATACATAGGATATGGAGGTGCCCATGTAGAAGGTAGTGTAGGTGCACAGAAATATCTATGCAAGAAAGTTGTGTAGGTTTTGCAGTACAGTTTTATGCCAATAAGTAGTGGAAATTAGTAGTAGCAATGGTGCCCTTAACTAGTAACTAGTAGTGGTGATGGAAATCCTTATCCTTTCTTCAGTGATAGTGAAGGCGGTGTAGGAGGAAGTCTCAATGATGTTATAAAATAGTAGTAGCGATGAAAATCCTAATCGTTTCTTCAATGATATTGAAGGTAGAGTAGGAGGTTGTAGAATCGACAATGTAGCATGGTGGTGAAGGAAGTGGCAGGATAGGGAAGGAGGTAGTGCAGGAGAAGGTGGTAGTGAAGGCAATGCAATAAGCTATTTCTCTCATTTAATGCTCCCCAAGAGTTGGTAGTAACCTACTGTCTCATTGAATGCTTAGTGGTAAGAACATAGAATTATGCCATTGGCTGGGCAATAATGCCCCAATTCCATCACCAAATGAGGTTGTAGTTGAATAATATTAAAAATTTGCTAAAAATAATTAAACTCCCTTCTTTATGTGAAAATATGGTAAAATTGAAATTTTTTTATGGTCAATGGCTAAATTAATATGTAGTTAATGCATATCAAATGCAATATACCTAGCCTTTGACCAATATAATAACGACGAATGGCACAAATTATAATGATAATCAAATGAATACAAATGATTTGGATTAGCATAAATGCAAATGAATTCTTAGTAATTTATCTATTATACATGGAAAATATAAAGTCTTTGTAGATTAATATTGTTTTTCTTTCATAGGGGCGGTAGGAGTGGGTGGGGTTCTCTTTGACCCTAGAAGAAACGAAGTAGATTCATTTTCTTGGACTCTAGGAATGGCCACTAACAATTAGGCAGAGTTCTTGGATCTTTGGAAAGGTACGAACATGTTAATAATAAAACGTATCTCAGAATTTCTCATCCTCGGTGTTGCCATGATTATAATCAAAGCTTTCCAACATAACTTTCCTCTTCAAAACTCCTCCTTGGCTGGTATCCAAATTTGAATTATAGAAAATATGAAGAGGATTCCAAAGGCTATTTTTTTCATATCCTCTGGGTTCATAATAATGATTTAGACTCATTTTCCAATAAATCCACTCGTGGTACCAATAGACCATAGTGGTACCAAACATTATGAAACAATTCCCTAGTATTATGAAGGTTCCTATCCTAAGTTGGAATCAAATGAGATATACGAATAAATATTGGACCCTTTGGATTTGTCCCCTTGCGGCTTGCATTATATTCATTGCATGGCGCAGACACGTGCTACCTCATGACAACCTCGAAGCTCGATTAGATGTTGCATCAACTCACATTAAGGGAGATAGACCCCTCATCATTCTTGCATATGGAAGAATTAAAGTTTTGATGTCAGGTTGGGCTGGAATGCTTTCTAACTATTGTGACGACCTCCTCCCACACATGCTAAATACTCCAAATATTCACAAATACTTCTCAAAAACTAGAATATTTACAAAAATGGGTTACGCATGATTTAATGTTGGATGGGTAGTTATTACTTGGAGTGGCTCTAGATAGAGCAAGGAGGATGATATAATAAGAAACAAAAATTCGTACCGGATGTTAAATAGACTAAGCTAGAGTTTAAAGCTATGGAATAACCAATTTCATAAGTGTGATTTTGTAGTTTCTATTCTTTAGTGCTGGTTCTTGAAAACGAATAAGGAAGACAGGAAAGGTCGTTGTTTAGCGGGCGGAATGGATAGAGATGGCGGGGCAGGAAAGGAATTTTGTTGCACTTGGCATGCAATTCAAATTCTGGTGTGGGGTCTGCAAAAGATGAAACTAAGGTTCCGAGGGATGGCAAGAGATCTTAGGGACCGGGAGCATCAACAGGAATGGGAGAAAGAAGAGGAGTAGCAATGATACAATGAGAGGAGAGATTTTCAACTTCATCCAGGCCTGTTAAAGGATTAGCGTGACACACAAGAGCATCAAGCTGAGACATTGAAGGTGCAGATTGCAATTCTGGAACAAAATGTAGAAGCTTTATAGTCGAACCAAAGCAAAAGAAACTCAACAGAGGTCTCCTCCTTCATTACCCAACAAATAAAGGTAGAAGAGCAGGTTCCAGGGTCTTTCCATTTTTAGTGTGGCTATGTATTGCTACTTTATAATTTTCTTAGGTCAATTTGTTATAATTTTGGACATTTCTTTTTGATGTACTTTTGAGGAGTTATCCTCCTTTTTTAATATAAAAATATCTATCTATTTTGGTAAAAAATAAAAAATTTATTTCATAATTATTTTTATCAAAATTATAAATAGAGAAAAAGTTTAAGGAGTTCACCAAAGTTAAAAATATAATTAACTATGTTAAACATAATAGTATATCAAATTCAACTCTCATTAACTAAATTTAACCACATTTTTAAAAGTGGTTGATGTATGTCAACCAAAGTTATCCAAATTAATTCATATTTTTAAACCAAATTCAACTATGCTTAACCAAAGTCAACAATGTGTAACCAAATTCAACAATGGTTAACCAAAGTCAACCATGGTACACCAAAGCTAAAAATATAATCAAATATTGTCAACCAAAGTCAATCATGATTAACTAATGGCTCCAAAGTCAACTATGGTACACCATAGTTAAAAATATAATCAAGGATGACAGACCAAAGTCAACCATGGTAAACCAAAGTTAAAAATTTAATCAACCAAAGTTAACCATGGTACAAAAAATTTAACCATGATACACCAAATTAATAGCATAATCAACCAAATTCAACCATGGTGCACCATGTTACACCAAAGTTTAAAATATAGCTTTGGTAAAACATGGTTAACTAAAATCTTCTAAAGATAACAATGTCAACCATGGTGTACCAAAGTCAACTAAACATAACAATGTGTAAGAAAAGACAACCATGTTTAACCAAAGACAAATAAGGTACACCAAAGTTAAAATTATAATCAACAATGTTAACCATGCTTAACTATTGACACCGATGATAAAATTGAATAAGGATGTAATAAAACCATTGACATAACCCTTCATAAAATTCCTAAAATATCATAATCATTTAATATTACTATTTTTAATATTAATGCTAAACGTCAACCATACAAAAGCAAGGTTCACTAAAGTTAACTATGGTTAACCAAAATCAAGTATAGTCAACATTTAATGAGTTCACCAAAGTTAAAGATATAATATACTAAAGTCAACTAAAGTCAAACATATTTTTAAAATAAGGTCAATCACGAGTAACCAAATTCAACCAAAGTCAAACATATTTTTAAAATAAGGCCAGTCATGAGTAACCAAATACAACCAAAGTATTTCTTTTATTATTTATATTTATCTTTTATACACCGAAGTAAATCATCAAAATGATACACTATTAAAATTATAGTGATACACCAATCTCAAGCATTGTGCGCCAAAGTTAAAAATATAATCAAGCAAATTCAACCATGGTAAACCAAAGTTAATCCAAATTTAAAAATACAACCAAAGTAAAAATATAGATTTGGTACAACATTAATGATGGCTAACCAAATTCTAACAAATATATCAATGCCAACCATGGCGTACTAAAGCCAATCAAATATAACCAACCAAAATCAACCACATTTTTAAAACCAAAGTCAACCATACTTAACTAACTGCACCAATCATAAATTTGAATAAGGATGTGATAGAACCATTGAAATATACAATTATGAAATTCCTAAAACATCATAACCATTTAATGTTGTTATTTTTAATATTAATATTAAAATTACACTATACAGAACCAAGGTTCACTAAAATTAACTATTGTTAACCAAAATCAAGTATAGTCAATGTTTAAAATGTTCACCAAAGTTAAAAATATAATCAACCAAAATACATCAAATTTAGATATATAATCAATCATGGCACGCCAAAGTCAACAACATTTTTAAAACCATAGAAACCAAAGTCAACCATGCTTAACCAAAGTCAACAATGTATTACCAAAGTTAACCATGGTACACCAAAAATAAAAATAAAAACCAACCAAAATCTACCATTCTACACTAAAGTTAATCCAAATTTAAAAATATAGTTTTGGTACACAAAAATAAAAAATATAATCAACTCGACAATGGGACACCAAATTCAACCATGGTACACGAGTTATAAATACAATCATCCAAAGTCAACCATGATCATCAAATTCAACCACGGTCAACCAAAACAAAATAGAATAACCAAATACGACCATGTTACACCAAAGTTGATTCAAAGTTAAAAATATAGCTTTGGTACAACATGGTTAACGATAACTAACCAAATTCTACCGAATATAACAATATGAACCATGGTGTACGAAAGTCAGCCAAATATAACAATGTCTAACCAAAGAAACCATGGTTAACCAAAGCCAACTGGATATAAAAATATCTAATTGAATACTGTGAGAGTTCTATGTCTTTGATACCATGTGAGAATTTGTCACAGTCTTAATCTAGTTCATTGAAGAAACCTCACAATAGTTTTACAAGAATGCAGAGAATGAAGAAAATTTGAGGAGAACACATGAGAAAAATAAACTCAATTGATTAAAAATCCATTATGATATTATTGAACAATAAGAGTACAATAAATAATACACCTGATGAGATAAAATCGAATGCACTAAAGGAAATTCAAAAAGATCATAGAAAAGCAGGTTTACCAAAAGCTAAAAAACCCCCAATAGTGGCAACATCACTTTCCAACACAGTCAAGGACCTCAGGAATTAGATCAATCAGATATGGAATATAATGGGCAATGAAAAAGTAGTAAGATGATGGATTTTGGAGAGAAAAATATGGAGGATGTGTTGGCCTAAATGTTAGAACATTTTTACACCTATGTATATTAATCATTTATTAATGATGGTTAATTAGTGCCCAAGTGATTAATGATTACATCCCTAAGTTGGTTAGCTACTAAATGGTCAATTATCATGAACTAGTTAGCAAATGTGAACAAGTGCTGAGTCAAACCAGCTGTTTGGAGCGCTCCCCAGGGCAATTAATGCATTCAGCATGCCTAGAGCGCCCTCCTCAGGTCAATTAATGCACTCAGCATGCTTCTCTTCTACCTAGGGCGCATTTGCTCAGTTTGTGGACAATCTTGCCAACTTTGTCATATTTTTGGCCAATTTTAGCTACCAAACCTCTAACCAACCAGTTTCTTCACATGTGTGAGGTCACATGGGCCTGTCCAGTCATTCCTAGCATTCACATAGCTGATTCGAACCAGTTTGGGATGGTTTGGGATATTTTGGTCAACCTAGGGGGGTTTGAGCTATTTCTAAGCTAGATCAGTGTGAACACTCCAGATGGATTCGAATTCTTCCAGATTTGTATATATGGGTGTTCTTAACCTATTTTGAGGTTGGACAGTTAATAATATTGACATTATTCACCATTTCATGTGTATTGTTCTTCATTCATTTAAATTTTTATGCTAATTCTTGCAAATGTTGTGCAATCTTTCACCAGTGAGGAATCCACAGTAGCTAGGTTCAGCTGTGATTGAGATTTTACATGGTATCAGAGCTCTTGGAGCTACCATTCGAACCAGCAAGACTGTTGTAGTGGATTGCCAGAAGCAGTGGAGAAACCACATAATTCCTGAGGCCATTGCCTTGAGCTTACTGGAGAAATCTAGTGGCTCCTCTCAGGTGTGATGCTCTCCCGAATGCACCCACTATCCATACAGGGTTCGAATCTGTTAGTGTAGATCCCTCCTGAGTGATTTGAGAGTTGTTTGCAGGTATTGAAGATCAACATTGTCAGCAAGTGCGAATTGCAGCAGAGGAGAATGGAGCCATCTCACCCAAACGTGCTCACTCCCTTCAACTATTTCGATTGGAAGGCAGAAATGGTGATTTTGCTAAGATCTAAGGGTCTCTACAGAATTACGATGGGCACTGAGGTGGAGCCAAACTCAGCTATGGAGAAATCCAAGTTTTTTAACAGAATGGATGAGGCATTTGGCCTCCTTTTTCTCAGCATTTCGAGAGACCTCCTATTTCATGTAGAAAGTCTAGCAACTCCAAATGAAGTGTGGCTCAAGCTTGAGACACTGTTTGGAAAGACTGATGAGATGAGAGGCCACCAGCTCGAAAATGAGCTTGTCTCACTGAGCCCAGGGAATTTCGATTCCATCCAGGACTTCTTCACCAAGTTCAAGAACTTGGTCTTGCAGATCAGACAATGTGGCATAGAGAAGAAAGAAGAACAGTTGGTGTTGTCCATTCTCTCCAAACTGGGTTCTGAATACTCAGTTTTTGTGTCTTCCTTCAACTCCACAAGGCTCACAGTTAGAGGTTGGAAGATGCCATCCTTGGCTGACTTCATGGAGATGCTAACTCAAGAGCAAGACAAGCTGGTCTTGATGGGATCCATCAAGCAAAAAGACCAAGTTCTTGCAGCTGGAGATTCGAAATATGGAAGAGGCAAGCAAAAACCAAAGGGGCCGAAACCTCAAGAGAAGAAGATGAAGGAGAAGAAGCATTCAAGTGATGAAAGCTCAAGTTCAAGTGATGAAGATTCAAAAGTCAAGAAGATGAAGAGCAAGAAAGAGAAGCCCAAATGTGGTTATTGCAGAGGTTCTCACAATGAAAAATCATTTCAGAAAGAAGATAGTCATTCTAACCAAGCTACTTGAAGAACATAACATTGATGTTCCAGATTTTGCAAGAAGAGAAGAAGCCAAGCTCTCTTTGGAACAAGATCATTGCCTCTATGCCACATGCAAAGGTAAAAAGCTCTATAATTTGGGTGAAAGAGCCAAATATTTTTCTGATATCTCTGTTTCTGATTTACATTCTGATATATCAAATTCAGAAAATTCAGTCTCTTCCCTGAAAGAATCTCCATCCAGTTCACCGAAGCTTTCTCCCAATACTAGTAATTTTTCACTAGTTTTTGACATGCCTTCTGAAAGCTCTTTCCCACTTCAATCAGATCTTTCATATTCTGATATGGAAGATAATATGCAGGCTGATATACAGGTTATGACAGCCATCAAACCATTTCCCCAACCATTGGATGCCCAAAAGACCACACAAACCCCAAGTTCTACAGTTGGAAAATCTCACAATTTTATTGTTTCCAAAACTGTGTCACTGATCTATCTTGGTTTTATGTCTTGCATATCATTCCTTGGTTGGACAGCCATGTCATTGGCTATCATGGGACTGCTGTTCCACATGTCTGGACCTGATCTTACCACATATGGTTCAAAACTCAAGTCTCCAGACCCTTCAAGTTTGCTCAACTGTCAGTGTGATCTAGTTACACACACTTCTCTTACTGTAAAACCATTCGATCATGGAGACATTATACCTCTAGTTTTTGCTGCTCCATATGGCTCCTATTCTGATATATCAGAGCCACATGATCTCTATTACAGATTTGGGAAGGTGCTACATCAGTTCGGAAGGAAGATTCATGGTTTGATTTGCCATGTGGAAGCTCCTCAAAATGCAGATTTTGTTGAGATTTTTGATGTTCTTTGGGAAGGATTTTGCAGAGATATCTTTTCCATTATTGATCATGTATTCATATCAGAGTATGTATGCAGCAAGAAGCATTCTTATAATGCTCCCCCATCATCAAATGATGAGATTCAAGGAGCCTTCCAACATGTTTTTTTCCTACAAAACATTGAAGAATTGGTGCATGATCATGACATCCACAACATCTTCACCAAGTATTTCAGCAAGAAGTCGTTCATTCAACTCATTCAAGTGAAGAACAAGACCTGTTGAAGACCTTTGATCATCTCTGTATCATGTCCATTCTTGAGGGAGGATTTTTCCCATGTGGTTTTGCCTCTTTCCTCATTTTACATGGACAAATAAATTTTCATGATGTAAAAGGTGACTTGAGCCTAGTTGCCAAGGCCTTAATTTTTGATATTTCACTAAGTCTAGCTTAAGGGGGGGTGTTAGAACATTTTTACACCTATGTATATTAATCATTTATTAATGATGGTTAATTAGTGCCCAAGTGATTAATGATTACATCCCTAAGTTGGTTAGCTACTAAATGGTCAATTATCATGAACTAGTTAGCAAATGTGAACAAGTGCTGAGTCAAACCAGCTGTTTGGAGCGCTCCCCAGGGAAATTAATGCATTCAACATGCCTAGAGCGCCCTCCTCAGGTCAATTAATGCACTCAGCATGCTTCTCTTCTACCTAGGGCGCATTTGCTCAGTTTGTGGACAATCTTGCCAACTTTGTCATATTTTTGGCCAATTTTAGCTACCAAACCTCTAACCAACCAGTTTCTTCACATGTGTGAGGTCACATGGGCCTGTCCAGTCATTCCTAGCATTCACATAGCTGATTCGAACCAGTTTGGGATGGTTTGGGATATTTTGGTCAACCTAGGGGGGTTTGAGCTATTTCTAAGCTAGATCAGTGTGAACACTCCAGATGGATTCGAATTCTTCCAGATTTGTATATATGGGTGTTCTTAACCTATTTTGAGGTTGGACAGTTAATAATATTGATATTATTCACCATTTCATGTGTATTGTTCTTCATTCATTTAAATTTTTATGCTAATTCTTGCAAATGTTGTGCAATCTTTCACCAGTGAGGAATCCACAGTAGCTAGGTTCAGCTGTGATTGAGATTTTACACTAAAACTAGACAGCTTGCCAAGTCCATAAAAGCACCTAGTTTTATCCTTATCCACTAAGAAGCTGAAAAAGAAGGATAAATCTGTGTAAAAGTGGGAATGGACTCTTACCAATTCTGGGTAGTCACAAAAGTATATAGAATCTGTACAGATTATTTCTGAGGGCATTCATGTGGATAACTATGACAAGTGTGAGCCTACAAAGGCAATATGGGGCCAATTACCTAGTCAAACATCTAGGAAAGTATCAAAATGAATAATACTTTATATCCTAAGTATATGGTTTTTTTAATATTCTAAAATCCCCCATTAAGCTAGACTTAGAGTGAGAAAAATATGATTAGGGCCCAAGCAACAAGGCTTATTTATCAAGCATTGGTTGTCATTGATGTCAACTAAAGATGATGTCAATTGTTTGACTATCAACAAATGTCAAATTGGATGTCAATTGATTCAGTCGGAGTAATTGATATCAGCTGAAGTCAAAGTGGATACAACATTCTTGCAGAAGTATGAAGAAGTATATGGAAGCCAATTTGAAGTAGTATATGCACAAGATGAAGAAGAACATGAACAACAGAAGTACATGTGCAAGTGACTAAGGTCACAGATATGCATGCAACTTTGGAGTATATCTAGAAGTGCATTCAGTCTGAAGATGTGTGTCAAGGATACAACATTCATGACAAGTTTGAAGAAGCACATAGGACTATACATCATGTAGATCTAGTTTGAAAAAGTACATAAGGAGATACATAATGAAGATCTAGTTCAAGAAGGAAAACAAGTAATCTATCCTATATCATGTGGTCCTTGCCCCAAAAATCAAGTCCACCAAGTCATACTTTCTCATGGTAGCAGCCAAGGAGTTAGTTGGACAATGGTACAAGTGTGAAAAAAAGCCTAAGCGTTCTTATTTGATGGTTGGAAGTGCGCAAGCAGTTATTGATTGGAAAATCCTGAAAGAATGCAAGCATAGCCAATCAGAAGATGATTTTAGTAAGTGGAATGTGCACAAGTTCCTCGAAAGGTACACTGGTTGAAGACCATGTATGAGAAAATTCCATAGTCGACAATATAGTAGGTGTGAAAGTCCCACAAGTGATGACAAGGAAGAAGTCAAAGTCCCACCAAATAGAAGTTGGTGTATGTATAGAATCTGATAAGTATCAATACACCAAGTGCAAGTGATGAATCGGAAAGGGTCAAAGACCCACTTAGAATAAGTTGGAGTATGCGTAGATCCCACAAAGTATTAACATCAAGGGCGCATTACCCACAAGGTTTGGTACAACACAAGTCAAAGACACATCAAGATGAAGTAGAAGATTGCACACATACCGTAAGGAAATGGTACATCAAGGGCGCAATGGTACACCACCAAGGGATAAATTCCCACTAAGTTGTGGACCTTGAGGGAACATAGTACATCAAAGATGACACATCAATAGAACCTATGTTGACACATGGCATATGCACAATCCATGAATTATGGAAGAATGGATGCTACAACGAAATTATGAACATACAATCCATGGAGGACATGTAGAAATAGATATGCAAGTTGGAGATTTGAAGTAAGCTTGATGGAAAGAGAATAAGAGATTCAAGTCTGAGTTTGAGTTTGTTTTTTGAGGAATCAACGGGATCATGGAAAAAACAGATGATCTAGCACAGAGATGAATGCAAACATGCAGCATAATGAAGTTTTGATGGCATGCATAATGATGCTGTAGATATTTGACAGATGCAAAAATACTAAAAGGAAGAAATACTGAAGTATGCACACATGCTTGAAGATTCTAAGGATAGTATTACGATCAACATGCTGATAGTCACAGATGTTATAGAGATAGAAGCATAGAGATGGAACTAAATATTATCATATATTGTGTAGATGTCTAGCTGATGCATATGAGAAGATGTGAAAGTGTCCAAAGTTGAGATCTCCATCTGATGCGCAACAAGAGAACAACAACACAATCCGATAAGCACATCATGATGCATATGATCTGAGACAAGAGTGTTAAACAAAATTGACAAATTATTTGATGCACAGAACGTCGCAGATAATCTGAGAGACTAGAACACTAAATTAGAATGGACACATCAGAAAGTGCGTAGTTCCATTTGTTACTAGTGCTTCATTTTAGAACAACAAATTATTAATTGAAAACACAGTATCAATTGATCATTGCAATCACATAGAGCAGAAAATTGAGATAGCATAAACGTAGACTGTAGTATCAACAAAGCACACAATATATGAAGTAAGTCATCAACAGAAGTGTAAGTTGAGAATTTCAAGAAGTCAAGTGATGTATTCAAAGCAGTGACAGAGTATATTATGCATATGAAGGTGGTGCATAACGGAATTGTCATTAGAAGATATGAATAAGTGTGCAGAGTTGAAGTTCAGTAAGACAATAAGATATATTGGACATCAGGGCAGTCAGACAGGGAAAGGAGACAGGGATTTGCAGCTTCCTTCGGGTTGGTTCCTATAAAACAAAGAAGACAGGGGGTTAGCGCCTCCTTCCAGTTGGTGCTGGAGAAAACACAGGGAGTGGAAGCTTCCTTCATGTTGGTGCCTCCTTTTAGTTGGAGCTTGTAAACACAGGAAGTTGGTTCTTCCTTGAATGTATTGTTTCTCATTATAAAGAAGCATTTAGTGGTTTTCTCCCATTTGGGTTTCCACATAAAAATCTTGTGTGTTATGTGTTATGTGTTATTTATGCAGTGCATATATTTATGGATGTTTATTTACTGATGCATAACAGAACATAAAGATTAAGTAAAGGATAATCTATTATAGAGGGTATAAACTAATGATAACTGTGCTAATACTGATTCACCCCCCTTCTCAGTATTAAATCGATTCCATCAATTAGTGTCAGAGCGGGTGTCTTCAATAACAAAGTAACATATGGAAGATAGATCATTACATAGAAATGGACAAGTAGGAAGGCCTTTTTATAAATACAGCACCAAGGTTCGACAAAACTAATGACATTGTGTAGAAGGTACGTATGGAATTTTATTTGAAATCATTCGGAGCATATTTTTGGAAATCTATCATCGATGATTACAATGTCCTAGCAGCAGTACCAATCAATCCAACACAAAGGAGACTCTATGAAAGAAATGCTAGAGCTAGAAATGATCTGCTATCTGGTTTGACAGGTGATGAATTCATCAAGGTTATGCATTGTGCATCAACCAAGGATTTAGGGACAAAATCAGAGGTATATATGAAGGCAACAAAAAGTTAAAGAAAGAAAAGCTGCAAAACTACTCTGGGTAGTTTGAATCTCTAAGAATGAAAGATGAAGAGAACATTAAATATTACTTCCTAAGAGTTGATGAGATAGTGAATGTTATCATGAGTCTTGGGGTCACTCTGGATGAAGAATCAGTTGTAGAGAAGATATTGAGAACTTTGCCTCAAAGATTTGATTCGAAGGTATATGTATTAGAAGATTGTGCTAATATTGAAGACTTGATGAAGGATGAGCTCCAGGGGATTCTCACTGCATATGAGATCAGAACTGAGAAAGAGAATCCCAGCAGAAAAGAATCTTCTTTTAAAGAGGGCCACAAAGGACACACATGATCATGATGAAGATTGCTGTGATGAATCAGATGATGAAGAATCAAAATTTTTCAAGAAGATGAAAAGATGATGAGGTAAGTATAAGAAAAATATACCCTTTAAATGTTTCATATGTGGAGGAGTAGGTCCTTATGACTCAAAATGTCCTTACAAGAAAGAATATAGTGACAGTGATGATGAATCTAGTTCACATGATCAGAAAATTGCACATTCTCAATACAAACATAAGAATAAAAGGAGCATTCCAAAATAGAGAAAGAGTTTATACACCAAAGAAGGAAGCAATGCATCTGAAGAAACTAACTGCAACGAGGAACCCGAAGAAGTACTCTTCATGGCCCATGTAGTGGAAGAAAGAAAATATGAAATGAAGAAGAATAGTTCGAAGAATACTCCAGTTGTGCAAAGCAATCCAGGATCACTAGACAAGTATTTCTTTAGTGGATCATTCAAAAACCTTCCAAAACCTATTTAATAGCTAAATATTAAAAGTCAATCCGAAGATGAAGACGATGCGACCATTGATCGGGAAGGAGAACTGATAAGTGTCTTGGACGGGTTAAATAATTATAAGAAGAAGAATAAGCTATTATAGGAACAACTATCAAAGTATGAAGAACATGAAAGGCCATGTCGAGAATCTATTGACACAGATATTTGTGAAAGGATAACTAGATATGAGATTCAACTAAGTTGCATACAAGAAAAGGTTCGAATACTTGAGAAAGATAAATATGTACTAAGAACTTCACTAGAGGAATTGGCACAGGAAATCAGAAAGATGACTAATCAACTTGAGGAAAAGCATAATGAGATATACTATCTAGAAGACAAGCTGGTTGAGACAAAGGGAAAGAAACACATACACATTGATCCCATCTGTGCACATTTAGGAAGCGACAAGATAGAATCTGAAGATGAAGTGCATAACAAGTTAAAAGACATCACATCAATGTTGAAGAATATTTTGAAGGATCAGAGGCCACCAGAAGACAAAAAAAGTCTTGGTTATGTGAAGTCACCTAAGAAGATCTGCAATAGAGAACATTTCTCAAGTTGTGATAAGAATTTCAGGTATGATGGCTCCTTTAGCTATAATTCTTTCGGATATACTAATCAAAGAAGGGCTAATAGGGTGAACTACGCAAGATGTAACCGTTTTGGCCATATTGCAAAATATTGTCAAACTGTGAGATGTTATGCATGCAACCACTTTGGACACAAAGCTATGTACTGTTGAAGAGTGGTAAACTGTCTGGATGAAGGTTTGTTGTGCAAAAGCTATTACACTCAAAGAGACTTCAGTGAAAAAAATCTGTAGAATATTCAAAACAAAAGTGTGCACAACAAGGCTTGGGTAAGGAAATATCCTCAGAAGTGCGTTGAAGATGCATACGATCCAGGCGCAACAAGCAATTGATGCCTCTTTGGTTATTTTCATAAGGACTATTGGAGACCCTTGATTTCAACATGATGCATATTAAGGAATTCAAGGGGAAGTTAGTTAGGTTAGTTAGGATTGTGTGATGTGTCATTAGAAGTATCTAAAGTAAGAATGTGTTCATTATGTTCGCACATGACTGTATGTTTAGTCGGTTATGTTGTAGAAAGGAAAAATTGCATGCATACATTAAGTGGTTATACATTTATCTTGAATATTATATATTACAGAACAAAGAAGCATCACAATGAAATCAATGGCACAAATACAAACATAAAAGTTTTACATGCATTGATGAAAGACATGAGATTACGCAAAATGGGTCTTTTCATTATATTCAAAATTGGGAATGATTACAAAATTGCACGATTTAAGACTCCATTCCTATGCCAAGAATGACATACACAAGAAGGATGATAGAAGAGGAAAAATTGAGAAAATTATGAATCATTTTATAGCCGTAGTTCAAGGTCGAGTTCAGTTTCTGGCCAGTTTGCAAGATTCAACTCCAAATCCACAGGAACCAGGGAAGTGAATTCAAAATCGGGATGGAGAGGAAGAAGCTACATAGTGGCAGATGACGATGATTCAACATGCTGAGTGATCTAGATGGATATCGGTGGCCACCCACCTATTCCACTGGCTCAAAGCAGTTTCCCATTTTGCCAATTTTTTAGTAATTTTTCTACAGTTTTTCGAGTCCCAAACTTCCGGGGCAGTTTTGAGGCCTTAAACGATGTTTTTTGGGAAATATTGGTCCAAATAATCCCATTTATTTTATGGTCCTCAGCGTAGTCCTCGGATAGGTATTTCCAATGGGCTACCGAGAACCTCAAAATGAGATCATATGCAAAAGTTATGACCCCGAGAAGTTGACTGTTCAACTAACCACCTTGGGGCTGCAAACTTTATGATGATTCATCTTCTAGGGTTAGGTTTTTGAATGTTTAGGATTATTTCCCTCATGCTTATGATAAATAGGCCCTTTCGACCTCTCTTTGTATTCATCTTGGTACGAATGAGCACAACGCCCACCTCTTTTCTCTGAGATAGCTACTACCATTCTAGCTATTGTATTTACAGTCTATTCTATTTTCAATATTTAATAGAATACGTGTTTACTTTATCACTGTGTTTCTTGCCATATATCTGTGTATGTGAATATATATCTCTTTATATGATTCTCTATATGTTATCTTTTGTTTCGTTCCCACACAAATCTATATCACTAAGGTCAAGGACGAGGCAATTCATATATAATATGCGACTTTTGATGGTCCATATTATCAAAGCGACAAGTAAGAAGGTTCAACAACTCAGAATGTTTGTGATTTATTTTAGACTAGGAATATTGGCGAAGAATCTGGGTATTCTGCACATGCTGCTACCATCAATCCATGTCAGTTCTCAAGCGCAAAAAATCATCGTACTGAGTCTGAATGGAAACACTCACATTCTCAAGGGAACTATTTATTTTGTGATAAAAAGAGGCCATTAGAAGGAAAAGAAAGCACTATATGTAGGATTAAGTGACAAGGGATCAGACAACAATACAATAATGAGATTCAAGGATGCAAGAGGTGATGAACCAGAGATTGTTCTCAGAGATCTTATAGAATTCATTGAAGGAGGTTCGTGCACATGCAATCAGTTGATGATATAGGCATTCAATGGTACAACATCGAATAAGGTGGTGGAGTCTCCAAATTAAATGTTGGGATTAATGAGTTTTTGGAAATAGTACAAAAAGGTGGAAATTCAACTCATTGCACCATACAATGAAGAATGTTTCCTAAAACCGTCCAAGTATGGAAGTGACACATTATTGTTGCCACACGAACTGAGTGTCATGTTTGCTCCTATGTCAAGTTGGACAATGAATGAAAAGCATGTCATATCTTTGGTTTTCATGGAAATAGATGCGACAACATTAAATGCGACAAGGCCTCGTGACAATGCACTAAATGTGACAAGTGAAGAAGTTAGGCACATGAACCATAATGCAAAATCAGTAAAGGACTGACTTCGACACTATGTAGTTAGTAAGAAAGGATGATAGCATGGATCATTGCACAAGGATTGTTGAATCATTGTGACATGAACGAGAGATCAAGGTGAAAGAGTAATGAAGCATATTTATCATAAAAGCAATCCAAGATAATTATGAAAGGATATCAGTATAGGAAATATATGAAGCAATGAAGCATGATGACATGGGGAGTTGTCCCTGTATACAGTCGTGATGAACGCCAGTGAAAAAAAAATGAGAAGAACTCATATAGCACAAAATAATGACACCTATTTTCCATTGATTTCAAAGGGGGAAAAATGCATGTAGCTGAGGCATGAAATGCATATCAAAAGATGACATGAAGTAGCCAAAAATATGAATGAAGTCAACCTGAGAGAATGAAGGAAAAATGCATGAAGCCAAGGCATACATGATAAGGATGGAAATAGAAGTGATGCATGAAGTCAGCATGACAACAAGAAAGGGGAAGAAATGTAGATACTAAATGAAAGAGCAGGAAGTCTTAGCAGATGTAAATGAGTGTGAAGAAATGTCACATGAAAATTGTTAGCAAATCATAAAAGGAAGAGGATGAATTCTTAGTAGATGATCACATGAAGACATGGCATGAAGATGATTGAAAATATGGTCTGCGCAGATGTAACAAGAAGAAGAATGGTTTGCACCGAGATAGTAGAAGTACCTACAACAGAGAATGTAGTAGCCAAAATACCAAAGAATTCAAGGGGAGTACATACACAGGGGGAGCACTACGATCGAGTACATATGAAGCTTACAATTCAAAGAAGATCAGGTACATCTTCATAAGGTGTTGACATCAATGCTAAAGGAAGATATTGTTGAGCATTGGTTGTCATTGATGTCAACTAAAAATGATGTCAAGTGTTTGATTGCAAACAAATTTCAAAGTGGATGTCAATTGATTCAGTCTGAGTCATTGATATCAATTGAATTCAAAATGGATACATCATTCCTGCAGAAGTATCAAGAAGTATATGGAAGCCACTTTGAAGTAGTATATGAGCAAGATGAAGAAGAAAAAGAACACCAGAAGTACATGAATAAGTGGTGAAGTTGATGGATATGTATGCAAATTTGGAGTATATCTAGAGGTGTATTCGGTATAAAGATGTGTGTCAAGGATACAACATGCATGACAAATTTGAAGAAGTACATAGGAAGTGTTTGTGCCAGAAATTGTTTCCAAGGCTAAAGAAACAAGCCAACACAATCTCAAATAAAACTCAATAAAGTTAACTAGGTTTTGGGTTTTCTGGAATGTTTTCTTGGTTATGATTTTGGTAGCCAATTAGGGATTACGTTCATCAGCAAAGCAAGAAACTAAATTATAAACAAGTAAAGACAAAGATACATCATATAATCCACAAATAACAATCAGCATATAATCTTAAAGTTCATTCAGGGCTGACAACCATCACAAGTAAAGAAATCATGAACCAGCAACGGATATATCAGTCCAGTAGTTAAACAAACTCAAAATAAATCTAAAACATATGCTGAAGGGTAACAAGTGTCATATATTTCATAGTCTATCATCAAATGCATACAAGAGTCATAGTACTTAGCTCTGAACAAGTTTGCAGACAAAGATAATCTGGAGACCTCCTGAAGCTCCCAAAAATCGAACCCTTCTTCAGTCCCTTTGTCCCTCTTTTATAATTACAAAGAATTGGTTCTATTTCCCCTTCATTAGGTCGAAATTGAAACTACCTTACATTAACTAACTAACTCAACTAATTGACTAAAAATAGCAAATCGGATTCCTGGCAAATATGGCGAATTTCTAGACAATAGGTGTTAAAGAAGCTTCCATATCTCTCAATTGGTGACACCTGTGTAAAAACTGAGAGATGTTTTTGTTAATGGGTCCGTGATGGACAAAAAAATCTCTTGGGTTTTAAAAATTCATCTCCAGTCAATCAGAATCTTCCCTGCAAGATGAACACTAAAACAGGAAAATATTAAATATTAAAAATCCTGAAAACTAGGCTGCAAAGATTAAATTGGATCTTTCAAACCTTGATAGCTGTTGCAAAACTGAGAGAGGTTTTTGTATATGGGTATCTTATGAACAAACACCTCTTTTTTTTTTCAAAATTTCCTCTCCATCAGCTCGTGGTCTGCATTTGACTTCAGTAACCCAAAACAGGAAAAACAGAGCAGAATTCTCAATAATCTTTGCATTTCACTGTCAACTGGATGCTGCTATAAATTACTGCCACAATATGATTGTTCATGAGAACGACCTGTGCCTCGTGAATCTGATCGAAATGGAAGGGGAAGAAACTCAAAAACTCAGTGCACACCATAGATATCCCTGACAACTACACTTTTAGCTCAATCCCTGGAAACTGCTATCCAATGATCATGATGCAAGTGTACTACCTGCTGTTGGTCAAAGAGAAGAAATGCTTCCAGTTCTAACTGATGGAAGTAAATACTTGACCTCATCATCTGAAGGCTTCCATGTATTATTGATTGATGTACCCATAAATATTGAACTTTAAAAAAAAAATGACATGGACCAACACTTTTACTGCTTTTCAATTGATTTCCTTCCGAGGAAAAGCTTCCACTCTCACACTGTTGTAATGTGCAGGGAGTTCTCTACTTTCCACACCAATTATCATAACCATCAGCATAGTCAGCCTCAAACCTTACTGATCCGAGATCACCTGGAAGTAATTTGTCACGGCTCTTTAACAATGAATTAGCCTCTGGATCTAGAAGTGAACTTTGATCAGTGTATTGCCATTGTCCTTCACTAGAATCAATTCGAAGGCCCATATTCAACTTGTCACTTAAAAGATCTGATTCATCAATTAGTTTCTTCTCTAGAACATTATTGACTAGAGGCTTGGATGCATCTAGTTTATTCAAATCAAAGTTACTACCATGTTCTTCTAAAATTCCCAATTCAGTCAGTATACCCTCTATTTGCTCAATATCTTTACTTGCATGTGGTTTCCATAGATTTTGATCAGAAATGATAAGGCTATTATTTAAAATAGCTGCTGCTTGACTTTTATCCATTGAAAGAAGCATGCCTCCAATCTTCCTCAATGTCATCCCTTTGCTTTATTTCATCAGATGCCTCACTGCCATTTTTCTCTTCTTGTAATCCTACCTTTTCCTTCCCTAGCTTTTCAAAAAGTGCAGCTGCAGAAGAAAATGCTGATGTGGGCTTGGAAAGTGCCCTCTTTGAGTCTTACTGAGAGACTGATTGGAATGATTGACATTTAGATCTTGGAGAAATAAATGTTGGTACAAGGATAACAGCGAAAAATTTTATGAGCTGTTATACGTGTTTGAACATTAGGGTGCAACATAGCCTGTAAAAGTTGATGGAAAAGAGCATCACAAGAACTTAGAGAGCTCGATAATGCCACCAGCATCTACGACTGCATTTGGCCAGCTGACAGAAACACTTTCAAGTGCTTTTATTGCTCTCTACTGTAAGTTTGGAATCCCAATTCCTACAAGGTGGACAAGTGGAACGATAGCCTGCTATCTTGTAATATCTCGCTGAAAATACTCCTCTATTCTGACAAGCTAAATTGTATTTGGAGTAATGATGACCACGATTCCTTCCATAAATCAAAATCACTCGTTCACATTATGGAAACTGACATAGCACGTAACAAAATCCTCAAATCATGTAACTAGTCACTCTAGAACTGAGATCGTGCTAAATTTCGGCTAAAAAATTGGAGAAAATGAGAGTCACGATATTCTTGTAGCGTGCTCTTTGTTAATTTTGGGCTCCAGCGCTACAAGAATAAAATTAATTGCATTTTGGCGCTATTTTTCAGCTTTTGGTCATTTTGCATGCGGTTTAAAAGCTGAACCATACTCATGATGCTAAATGTGACTTCATTATTCAATAATATGACTTTAAAAACCCTTCAACACCTAAAGGAAAAAAAAAAAAAAAAAAAATCTAAAGACAAAAACCTAAAAATTAAAATAAATACCAAAATTTCCTATAGTAATTGAAAAAATAAAGTCAAAGAAATAAGCAAACTTGATCAAAAAGGTTATCAAGCTGTTCAAAGGTAGAAACAAATTCCTGACATAACATCTGGCTCCAACTGTGGGATGAAGCCCTCCCTGTGAAGCTTCAAGAACCTGTAGACCAGTGCCTTCTGTCTTCTATCTACCTGTCTGCGAACTTCCATTGGGCTATGGAGTCTTTATTCTACTTCACTTACACCTGTATGTACAATGAAAATCAACTCTCTTTTTCTGAGGAACCTTCCATCTACTGAATCAACTCAAATCCCCATTTCCAATGTAACCAAGAAAGAATTTGATCAACCCACCAAAACTGGTTTCCAACTCCAAATATATATATAATCATAAATATTGGAAAACATGAAGAGATTTAACAACTTATACCCACTTTCATCAAATAGTGTCTCTGAAATAACAGATTTATAACCTGGTATTGACTCTAAATAATCTACTACTGGATCATAAAAATTTCCATGAGTTACCTCTTCCTGCTCTATGAAAAAGACAGGTTGTCCATAAGAATATTTTATTCCATGAATATCAATCAGGAATTGGCGATAAAAGATATCTGGATCACCCTGAATTTGCTCTGGATCTTTTTGGATAGTATCATTAATAATGTCAATAAGCTGAACCTCCTTTTCCACACTGTCTTCAAATGAATGACTATTAGGCATTGGCTTTTGTTGTTCAAGGATAATAGACTAAATGCATTCTTGAATCTGCTAATCAGATTGTAACATATCACACTCCTCACAGATTTCTGGGTCTTTCTTTTCAATTTCATCATCATATTTATTAAAAATT
Source organism: Larix kaempferi (assembly GCA_027924585.1). Lineage (NCBI taxonomy): Eukaryota > Viridiplantae > Streptophyta > Pinopsida > Pinales > Pinaceae > Larix > Larix kaempferi. The sequence continues at coordinate 467,092 of BSBM01000312.1, forward strand.
AGACCATCTTCATAATAATTTTAAACAGCAGATTTATCATAACCATGAATGTAAGCAACTTCTGAAAATTTTTGAACAGCCTGGCCTTCATCAAATTTAATATCAAAACCAAAAGGGATAGAGTCTAATTCATCACAGAATTCTTGTCTTGGAACCCTAATCTCTTCATCATAGCAAGGAGTATTCTGAGAAATTTTGAATGATAATGCTAAAGGTTCATCTTTTCCTTCAATACAAAACTGATTTTTAACACAACACTGATTTTCAACAGTTTGTTGAACTAGAGATTGATCTTCAAAAGGATTTGCATTCAAACTGTTATTAAGGCTGTTGAAACCATTATGAGAATATTCCAAACTATCTCTACTGATCTCTTCACTTAGATAATCCTCAAACTGACCTAAAACAACAACTTGATTATCATAATGATCATGGCATTCTTCCTTAACAACAGTAATTGAAAATGTTACCTTTTCATCTTCAACAAATTCTGAAACTTCAACTTCTTCATGACATGTTTTGAACCCTTGATTGTACTCATCATCATGGTTTTTTGAATTAGAAACTGTATGATAAACAACAGCCTGCTCACAACAATCTTTTAAAAAGAGTTCAGCTGGGAACAGATACTTGCAACGTTTCTGAAAACATGTGTGGAATTCTTTTAGTGAGGAGATGCTAGCAGCGGGAAGAGAAAAATACCAATCTCGTGCATCTTTTTCAAGTGAATACATGAACATCTTCATGAGCACATCTTCAAGTTGGATATTTAACTGAACCATACATTGATGAAATTTGATGAGGTGATCTGAAGGATTATCCTCTTTGATTTCTCTAAACCATGGAAGAAAATCTCCCCAAACATCCATAATAGGTACTGGATTTGGAAAACCTGGAATATCAGAAAAATTGAAAGGGGCAAACTTTCAAGCAGAATAGCTTCCATGGACATTGGTCTCTGCATGTTGAAATAGTGGAGTTGCCAATCAATTTGTCAGGACAGATTTTGTTTCTTCTTCTCAGAAAGAGAAATGGGTGACAGTGGTTCAAATTAATTAGGGCTGCATAAAGCTAGGGATAACTGAAACTTTCTAATTCTTCCAACTCCTCTAGTAGCCACCCTGTCAAACTTGGTGAAAATAGCCTTTAAAAAGTGCTGGTTCAAGTCCACCTCTTAAACCAGGAAAACTGATAAGTATCCTAGGGAAGATATGCTTCAGCTTCGTCCCCGGCAACGGTGCCAAAGATGTTTGTGCCAGAAATTGTTTCCAAGGCTAAAGAAACAAGCCAACACAATCTCAAATAAAACTCAACAAAGTTAGCTAGGCTTTGGGTTTTCTGGAATGTTTTCTTGGTTATGATTTTGGTAGCCAATCAGGGATTACGTTCATCAGCTAAGTAAGAAACTAAATTATAAACAAGTAAAGACAAAGATACATCATATAATCCACAAATAACAATCAGCATATAATCTGGAAGTTCATTCAGGGCTGACAAGCATCACAAGTAAAAAAATCATGAACCAGCAACGAATATATCAGTCCAGTAGTTAAACAAACTCAAAATAAAGCTAAAACATATGCTGAAGGGTAACAAGTGTCCTATATTTCATAGTCTGTCATCAAATGCATACAAGAGTCATAGTACTTAGCTCTGAACAAGTTTGCAGACAAAGATAATCTGGAGACCTCTTGAAGCTCCCAAAAACCGAACCCTTATTCAGTCCCTTTGTCCCTCTTTTATAATTACAAAGAAGTGGTTCTATTTCCCCTTCATTAGGTCGAAATTGAAACTACCCAGCAGTTACATTAACTAACTAACTCAACTAATTGACTAAAAATAGCAAATCGGATTCCTGGCAAATATGGCGAATTTCTGGAAAATAGGTGTTAAAGAAGCTTCCATATCTCTCAATTGGTGACACCTGTGTAAAAACTGAGAGATATTTTTGTTAATGGGTCCGTGATGGACAAAAACCTCTCTTGGTTTTTAAATATTCATCTCCAGTCAATCAGAATCTGCCCCATAAGATGAACACTAAAACAGGAAAATATTAAATATTAAAAATCCTGAAAACTAGGCTGCAAAGATTAAATTGGATCTTTCAAACGTTGACAGCTGTTGCGAAACTGAGAGAGGTTTTTGTAGATGGGTATCTTATGAACAAAAACCTCTTTTTGTTTTCAAAATTTCCTCTCCATCAGCTTTTGGTCTGCATTTGACTTCAGTAACCCAAAACAGGAAAAATAGAGCAGAATTCTCAATAATCTTTGCATTTCACTGTCAACTGGATGCTGCTATAAATTACTGCCACAATATGATTGTTCATGAGAACGACCTATGCCTCATGAATCTGATTGAAATGGAAGGGGAAGAAACTCAAAAACTCAATGCAGACCATAGATATCTCTGACAACTACACTTTTAGCTCAATCCCTAGAAACTGCTATCCAATGATCATGATGCAAGTGTACTACCTACTGTTGGTCAAAGAGAAGAAATGCTTCCAGTTCTAACTGATGGAAGTAAATACTTGACCTCATCATCTGAAGGCTTCCATGTATTACTAATTGATGTACCCGTAAATATTGAACTTAAAAAAAATCACATGGACCAACACTTTTACTGCTTTTCAATTGATTTCCTTCCGAGGAAAAGCTTCCACTCTCACACTATTGTAATGTGCAGGGAGTTCTCTGCTTTCCACACCAATTATCATAACCATCAGCATAGTCAGCCTCAAACCTTACTGATCCGAGATCACATGGAAGTAATTTGTCACGGCTCTTTAACAGTGAATTAGCCTCTGGATCTAGAAGTGAACTTTGATCAGTGTATTGCCATTGTCCTTCACTAGAATCAATTCGAAGGCCCATATTCAACTTGTCACTTAAAAGATCTGATTCATCAATTGGTTTCTTCTCTAGAACATTATTGACTAGAGGCTTGGATGCATCTAGTTTATTCAAATCAAAGTTACTACTATGTTCTTCTAAAATTCCTAATTCAGTCAGTATACCCTCTATTTGCTCAATATCTTTACTTGCATGTGGTTTCCATAGATTTTGATCAGAAATGATAAGGCTATTATTTAGAATAGCTGCTGCTTTACTTTTATCCATTGAAAGAAGCATGCCTCCAATCTTCCTCAATGTCATCCCATTCCTTTATTTCATTAGATGCCTCACTGCCATTTTTCTCTTCTTGTAAGCCTACCTTTTCCTTCCCTAGCTTTTCAAAAAGTGCAGCTGCAGAAGAAAATGCTGATGTGGGCTTGGAAAGTGCCCTCTTTGAGTCTTACTAAGAGACTGATTGGAATGATTGATATTCAGATCTTGGAGAAACAGATGTTGGTACAAGGATAACAACGAAAATTTTATGAGCTGTTATACGTGTTTGAACATTAGGGTGCAACATAGCCTGTAAAAGTTGATGGAAAAGAGAATCACAAGAACTTAGAGAGCTCGATAATGCCACCATCATCTACGACTGCATTTGGACAGCTGACAGAAACACTTTCAAGTGCTTTTATTGCTCTCTGCTGTAAGTTTGGAATCCCAATTCCTGCAAGGTGGACAAGTGGAACGACAACCTGCTGTGTTGTAATATCTCGCTGAAAATACTCCTCTGTTCTGACAAGCTGAATTTTATTTGGAGTAATGATGACCACGATTCCTTCCATAAATCAAAATCACCTGTTCACATGATGGAAACTAACATAGCACGTAATAAAATCCTCAAATCACGTAACTAGTCACTCCAGAACTGAGATCGTGCTAAATTTCAGCTAAAAAATTGGAGAAAATGAGAGTCGCGATATTCTTGTAGCATGCTCTTTGTTAATTTTGGGCTCCAGCACTACAAGAATAAAATTAACTGCATTTTGGCGCTATTTTCAGCTTTTGGTCATTTTGCATGCAGTTTAAAAGCTGAACCATACTCATGATGCTAAATGTGACTTCATTATTCAATAATATGACTTTAAAAACCCTTCAACACCTAAAGGAAAAAAAAACAAAATAAATCTAAAGACAAAAACCTAAAAATTAAAATAAATACCAAAATTTCCTATAGTAATTGAAAAAATAAAGTCAAAGAAATAAGCAAACTTGATCAAAAAGGTTATCAAGCTATTAAAAGGTAGAAACAAATTCCTGACATAACAGGAAGATACATCATGCAGATCCAATTTGAAAAAATACATAAGAATATACATCATGAAGACCCATTTCAAGAAGGAACACAAGTAATGTATCTTGCATCATCTGGTCCTTGTGCAGAAATCAAGTTCACCATGCCATACTTTCTCATGGTAGTAGCTAAGTAGTTGGTTGGACAGTGGTACAAGTGTGCAAGCAAGCCTGAGCATTGATTTTTTGATCATTGGAAGTGTGCAAGTAGTTATTGGTTGGAAAATCCTGAAAGCGTGCAAGCATATCCAATCAGAAGATTCTTTCAGTAAGTGGAACGCACAAAAGTTCCTCAAATGGTGCATCAATTGAATACCATCTATGAGAAAATTCCATAGCCAATGGTACAACAAGTGTGCAAGTCCCGCAAGTGATGACAAGGAATAAGTCAAAGTCCCACCAAATAGAATTTGGTGTATGCACAAAATCCACTAAGTATCAATACACCAAGTGCAAGTGATGAAGCAGCAAGGGACAAAGACCCACTTAGAATTATTTGGAGTATGCACAGATCCCTCAAAATATTAACATCAAGGGCACATTACCCACAAGGGTTGGTACAACCCAATTCAAAGACACATCAAGATGAAGTAGAAGATTGCGCACATACCGTAAGGAAATGGTGCATCATGAGTGCAATGGTACACCACCAAGGTGTAAAGTTCCACTAAGTTGTGGAGCTTGAGGGCACTTGGTACATCAAAGATGACACATTAATAGTGCAGATGATGAGATGTGGCATATGCACAATCCACGAAGTATGGAAGAAGGGATGCCACAACCAACTTATGAACATACAATCCATGTAGGAAATGTATAAATAGAGATGCAAATTGGATATTTGAAGTAATCTTGATGGCAAGAGCATAAGAGATTCAAGTGTGAGTTTGAGTTTTTTGGGCCATCAAGAACTCATGGGCAAAACATATGATCTAGCAAAGAGCCGAATGCGCACATACAACAGAATGAAGTTTTGATGGTGCACAAAATGATGTTGTAGATCCATGACAGATGCACAAATACAAAAAGGAAGAAATACTAAAGTATGCACAAGTGCTTGATGTTTCAAAGGACAATATTACGATCAGCACACCGATAGTCATAGATTTTGTAGAGATGAAATCCTAGAGACATAACCAAATATTATCAGATATTGTGGATATTTCTAACTGATGCATACGAGTAGAAGTGAAAATGTGTGAAGTTGAGAACTCCATCTGATGCACAATAATAGAACAATAGGATCCAATAGGCGCATCATAATGCAAATGATCTGAGACAAGTGTGTTATAGAGAACATACCAATTATTTGATGCACATGACATTGTAGATTATCTGAGATATTGTAACACTCAATTAGAATGGACACATCTAAAATTGTGCAATTCCATTTGTTACCAGTGGTTCATTTTAGAACAACAAACTATCAATTGAAAGCACAGTATCAGTTGATCATTGCAGTCACACAAAGTAGAACATTGAGATAACAGAGACGCAGATTGCAGTATCAGCAGAGCACACAATATGTGAAGTAAGTCATCAATAGAAGTGTAAGTTGAGAAGTTCAATAAGTCAAGTGATGTATGTAGCGTAGTGACACAGTATAGTTTTCATACAAAGGTGGCACACAACATAATTATCATCAGAAGATCTAAAGAAGTGCGGAGAGTTGAATTTCAGTAAGACAATAAGATATATTGGACATCAAGGAAATCAAACGGGGAAAGGAGGCATGGAGTTGTAGCTTCCTTCATGTTTATTCCTATAAAACAAAGCAGATAGGGGGTTAGCGCCTCCTTCAAGTTGGTTCTCTAGAAAACATAGGGAGTTGAAGCTTCCTTCAGGTCAGTCCTTGTAAAACCAGGGGGTTGGTCCCTCCTTCTAGTTGGTGTTGGTAAACACAGGAAGCTGGTGCTTCCTTCAATGTATTCTTCTTGTTATAAAGAAGCATTATGTGGTTTTCTCCCATTTGGGTTTCCACATAAAAATCCTATGTGTTATGTGTTGTTATGTGGTTAATATATGTCTAGATCATTATTTATTAATGCATAACAAAACATAAAGATTAAGTAAAGTCTAATCTATTAAAGAAGGTATAAATTGCTGATAACTATGCTAATACTGATTCACGCCCCACTTAGTATTAAATCAATTCCAACATTATGGTCACCACATTACAATTATTAGCTTCTTTTTCTATTTCTAGCTTTGTTTCTTTAGGAGCTTGAATCAGTTGAGTATTTGGAATCTTCATCTTTTTCTACAACTTTTGAATCAAATTATCTTTTTCTATCAATAATTGTTTGCTTGCTTTACCTCCACCATCACTTTCAACTAAGTCAAATTGTAATTTTTTGACTTGTTGTTGGAAAGCTTTATTCTCTAGTCTTTCTTGCTTCAATTGAACTTCCATTTTATTTACAACATTCTCTAGTTTAGCAACTTCCAATGTTGCTTCTACGAAATCTTCATATATCACCTCTCCAATTTGCTTATGCAATTGGATCTTGTCAAGTATTTGTATTTTCTTCAAATTAAATTTTATTTTGGTCATTTTGTCTTCTGTCAATATTTCCAAGTTCAAAGTGTTCTCTTTTATATCTCTGCTTGTTATTAAAGAAGTCTCTGAATTTGATAAATCCACGACTGTTGGCATTAAATTATAAAGCCTTTGGGCAGAGGCTTGCTTATTTTGTCCATAATTTTTATACATGTTGGGCATAGATTGGAATTTATCTACATCACCACTATCCTTAACTTCTTGAAATTTATATTCTTGTATTTGTACTTCTGGAACTGAAAGCTTTTCTTCCTCACATTTTCATTGTCTGCTGAAATAACCAGTTCGTATTGTGTTTCCACTTTAATCCTTTTGTCTTCATTTCCTCCTTCACTATCTGCATCTATAATCTCCTGCAAATCTCTTTTCCTTCCAATTTCCGAAGTGTCTGGTACCTGATGTGCTTCTATTGTCAATTCTATCAAATTGAGATCTCCCACTTGTGAATTTATAATTTCTTCATCTTCAGGTTCATAATGAAATAAATTCCATCCTTTTAGTATTCCTTTTGTTTCTTTATGCTCAAAATCCTTCATATTATTTTTCCTCTTCCTCTCAGAGATGATATGTAAAGGGTCATATTCAATTGATACATCTTTCTTAAACTCCATATTCTCCAACAATTTTTCCACATCTGAAAGAGAATCTTTGCTTTTTATAATGAATGGGCCTACTTTCCATGGGTATTTTAAATTAGAACCCTTTTTAAACTTTAAGAATTGCTCATATTCTAAAGTTAATTTCTGTCTGACGAATTCGAGAGCAAAAATTCTCAGAGTTAAGAAGGCGGGTAATATATAAGGTTCGTATACAAAACCATATAATCTAATTACTGTGGAATCCGTTAATAAAAACCAATTTCACCTACTGCCACTTCATCTTTCAATTGCATCAAAGACTCCATTTCCGGTAAAATGCTTGGTAATTCTTCTCCAAAAATCACTTTATATACCGCAGACATAATATAATTCATGTAATTGAATACATTATCTTCTAAGGTATCTGTGTAGAGTACTTGTGAGAACTGTAAATATTCTATGCTGCTAAACATAACCATTTTCATTAATTGTGCCTGAAACCTAAAATGTCATGTATTGGAGAAACTGCTCAATTGTGAATGAATTCTTTCTGCTAAAAAGTCTTCAAATTTGAGGGACCACACCGAATCATTCTCAATTCCTGGTGAACTAATCCTAATTCTGAATAATAGACTCAATTGTAATTCTGTTACCCACATATCTGTATCTAGGCCTAGAAACTAGGCTATTAAAGAAAGAACCAATTAGGTATTGTCATTAAAGAAGTTTATATCCAGAGGCTATGGGGTATTCTTGACTTCCAAATCCGTTTTAAGACAGGTGGTTAGGAAGGATTGTCAATTCTCAGAAGAAGACTCTCTATATGTAGCAATAACAGACTCTTCATAAATACTCTTGGACTCAGGTACTTGGGATGTAGGGATTCCAAAAGAGCTTATGATGACTGACGAATTTATGGAACAGACAATCTTAGACTTCTGAGAATTCATAATAACTTGTTGGAGTTCCGAATAATTTGACTCACACCATGAAACAAACTCGGGGAAGGGCATAATTTGGTCAATGCAAAAAAGGATAAAAGACAATTGAAACACTCTATGCCCATCTAAACCTTCTTCAAGTAAAACTTTCAATCTTCTTTTAATTTCGGGTATAGGCAAGTGAACCTCTGTATCGAGTACATCAAAATCTCTATCTTCGAGAGCAACTTTAACCCTAATATTGCTAGAAACTGGTTCTTCATCCATTTTCTTGTTATAAATGGATTTTAGATTGCTAATAGCAGCGGTTATGAGGTCCTACATGTCACCAAAAAGCTATGAGAATAACCCTTCCTATTGTCTTCTTTGTCTTCCACAAGTCCAGAAGCTTCCGACTCCGACAGTTCCGAGAAACAAATGTCAAATTTACACATGCGCCTTTATATATTTAACCTCTTTCTCTTATGCTTTGGTCTTCTTTGCCAGCTATCCACCTTTTTTATTCATCGATCTCTCGTGCAATGTTTTCAACCATTAAATATGATCCCTTTTTATTGATTTGACATCCTTTCCCTATCTTTCATCGGATTATCCTCTATGCTTTGATCTCTGCCATCTATTATTAGCACCATATATCTATAAAGCGATGTCACGATTTTCTAAAGTGGTTCCCATTACCACTTATCCTCCTTGCGACGGAACTTGATGCTGACACCTGTTAGGTGGTATGGTTTTCCGCAACCACCTACATCTTCTAACCATCATGAATCTTCCCAATGCGACAATCATCCAGGACTATCGATCAACCATAGGATAATATGGACCATTCTTTTCCTTACTGCATTCCTGCCTTTTTGAAACTTTGACCTTTTAACCACAAGATCTTTCTTGGTTCATCTTAGCAGTCCACATGGTCAGAAACACACCTTTTTACTTTGGTGGTATCGCATCCTATCCAGCTGGTTTTGGATACCACTTTTCCTATTCACAGAGGACTGCAATGTTGCCATCTATCTCCTGGTTTTATCTTTCGCAACCACTCATCTCCTTTATTTCCCGCACACTTTGGCCATGCGAAAACCAATGAGAACCATTGATCTCCTTCACGCTCACAATCAACGGTGCAACTTGCACTATATTTAATGTTTTCAAATTTTTATTTCAGACTAAAGTCTTTTAACTCCCTTTTGATCATTTTGATCGAATTTTTCACATTTTATTTAAAATTTCTTTGGTTTTTCTCCTTAGTGATTCCATTTACAACTCTTTTCATACCTTAGCATCCAATCATGAAAATAAAAAACATTTTAAGATTTCTCCAAAGAATTTTCAAGATCTCTATCCATTACACATTAGTATTTGAGTTGTAAAAACTAGGTGCTAACATTGTGCATAGGAGAGATAGAGAGATCTACAAAGGAGGAGAAGGAGCTCTTGTTTGGGGATTACATCTTTGTATTTTTTGGTCATCTATATTGAGGAAGATTTGTTGGGTTTTCTATCGCATGAGGGTTTCACGGGATAAATTGTGTCTCTTGTGTTTATGATGTGCTTGTTATTCTTTAAGTGATTCTGTATATTCTATTGTTGTGAAATTGTAATGGAATACTGATGTTATCTATCTTAGCATATTGAATATTAACATGGTATCAGACCTATCCTGAAGGAAGGCAATGTATGGCACTTACGACACTTGTTTCACTTGTGACAATTTGAAAGTGAAAGTCTTTTATAGAAAAACCTAGTCATCATGGAACTTTCTCCATAAATACATTTTGGAGAAGGTTCAGGATCTGAAAATTGGACAGGACAAAGACAAAATTTTCCTCTACCTTTTGTCCAAATTTTAGCCTCAGACTCATTGTACTTTGTGAGATATGGTCCGTACAGGTTAGGGTTTCTGCCTCTTCCATAATGAAGCCCTAAACAGGTGAACTAGGTAAAAATGTCATATATCGGGATAGGAAGCTCCAAATGGAATTCCATAAAAAGTGGCAGTTAGGGAATGGACTTTAGTTTGACAGGTCCGAGTTTCAGAGGCCAAAGTTGAAACAGTGACACGTGGCACTCTGTACAAGTTTGATATGTTGTTTCATCCCTTAAACATGTCATGTTGTGAAACTGATCATATCTCTCTGATGGAAAATCCAATGAAGATAAAAACTATGGGGTTGGATCAATAACAAGTCCTGATACCACAGGTCGAAGTTTCAGACCTTGCATATCCAAAATTTTAGAGATACACCAGAAACAATACAACACATCTGAAATGGATTAATGGAGGAAATCAAGGAAGAGGAGGAAGAAGCTCTCACTTAGGGTTTTCAATTTTTAGGTATGGAAGGAACTGATACAATGTTGGAGACACCTGATGCAACATTGGAAACTTTGATAATGGATTTGGAATCCATTCATCATAGATATTAATCCTCCATCAAAATGTTGTGGGAGGAAGGATATTGAAAATTAGGGTTTTCAAGTAAGAAGAAACCCTAGCAAAGTTGGGAGACTCATAGGGAAGCAATGAAGGAGGTTTAAATGGAGCTAATATTCTATCATCCTAGCACCATGAACCTATATAATATTTTTCAAGTGATATACCTTGGATGGTTAGATTTTTACTCTTATAAAGAAGACTACAAGCAATCTCAACAGGTATAACTTGAGAAGATACATGTATGCTTTGAAATATGTTTCATGATTAAGTTCATGATATGTTTGTCTTCATATTATTGAGGTTAGTACAAACATGATTAATTTTAGATTGTCTGATCAACGTAGTAAAAGTATGAATGCATGTGAATGATAGAAGACATTCATTGATTAGGGTTATAACACTTATGATTGTACTAATGCACTTGTGGTGTTGTATGAGGATGATGTTGTCTACTAACATGAAAGGTACATCAAGAAAGACAAATCTATATGACCATGATTACATTAATATAAAGACTCATCCATAATATTTATGACATAGAATCTCTACTTATGAGATATGTATGATTTGGTTCTACTATGCTTAACGTATGAGATATGTAGGTTACTAGCACAAGGTCTCTAAATCATTGAAGAGAACAAAGAAGATATTGTTTTAGACATAACTAGCAAGCATGCTAATCCAGGTATGTTTTCCTATATCGAGTTAGAATCCTACTTTGTGTTAGGATATTAGATAAGTATACTTCTATAATGATCATGACCATACATGCTTAAGATTATTTAGAATCATAATGTTTTGATAGTATTGATATTATACTAATGAATGTATGATTATGTATGAGATCTTGAGGATGACACAATGATGACACTAGTGCACACTTAAGCATGCACAGTGGTACAAAATGGATAGAAGTTCAAAGACATATAATCAGGATGCTATCATAAAGGGAAAATTGAGATCAAGAGGTAGGCAACCACACAAACATAAAAGATAAGTATTTGAGTTTTTATTTGAATTACTTCTTGAATCTCTGAATAGTTAATGATATTGCTATGAATAGTTGTATGCATATTTGTATTCCTAGAATCAGGAAATATATCATGCATAGTGTAAGCATTCATATAGAATTGAATAGTATACTACTAATATGCATATGATGGGTAAGTTGGACAAACATTCCATTGTTGCTTGTCTAGAATGAAAACTCTTTACTGACATGCTGAGAGCTGTGCACGCTCTTGATAGTATGTTCTGGTAGAGATGGAAGGCATCTAGATAACCATTTTATGCATATAAGATATGGAAAAGTGTTGTGCCAAAGTATTGGTCAAGATAGTTGCATAATTGTGTGAATCATATCAGTATGCATAATAGGTTATTATTGAAATGTCAACATGATTTGATGATTTTGAAGTGTTACTAATCATGTAATTAAATTTGATTTGTAGGAAAGATCACATGCTATGATCAAAATAAGGATGATTCACACCTATTCCAAAGAACAAGTGATGGATGTTCAAAAATAAGACTTACAAATCAAATGTAATATAGAGTTACAAAGGAAGGCTCGTGGCTAGAGGACTCTCTTAGAGAGTGGGAGATTATCATGACAAGATGTTTGCTCCAAGTGGCTAGACACACTTCCATAGATAGATTACACCCATGGATGACAAGACCATTCTCTTGAATGGTGCAATTGAAGAAGAAGTGTGAATCGAGCAAACTCCCAGTATTTGATAGAGAATCACATGATTGAAGAAGGCTTTGTATGGGTTTAACAGTACCCAAGATCGATAGTCATTTGATGAGCTTGATGATCAGCATAGGTGATGCGGATTTCAACCTTTGCTACAAGGTTGAAGAGGGTTTTTATATACATATGAGATGCTTCTCTCAGATGGAAGAAAGAAGGAACCCATCATAGAGTTCAAGTGATATTGAGGCTTATATGAATAGGCCCATGTGACGGGAGATGGTACAGATAGATATGCAAAAGATCACTCAATGCAGAGTGTGCATGATGTTTAGTCACAGAGGGAGGACAATACTCCACTTCCGAGGAAGTAGATCTCAAAGTTAAAGAATCTTGGCATGATTCTTGATATTAGATATGTGGTTGAGATCAGATGAGATTTTTCCTTATCCAAGGAAAATGTGAAGTAGAGATCTGGGATGATGGACAGTGGTTTCTACAGTTTACAAAAAGATGACTAGTTCGTTGATGTATTTAATGAATACCAAGCCAGATATATGCTTTGCTCTGAACACGCTGAGTTAGTATCTAGTTGAGCCTATATGTGTTCACCTAGTACCTGCAAAGCATGTGATGAGGTACCTGAAAGGTACGATAGACTTTGATTTATACTATGTTGGAGATCATGACTTCAGATTGTATGGTTATATAGATACAGATTGGGCTAGAAGTGTCTCAAACAGAAAGAGCACATTGGGTGGATGTTATTGTCTAGGATCTGCTATGATATCATGGTTTAGCAGGAAGCAGTCTAGTGTGTCTCTTAGCACAGTTGAAGTGGAATATATATAGCAGCTTTCTCTACTAGTTGTGAAGCCATATGGCTTTGAAATCTATTGTCAAGACTATTTGAGTTAGAGATGAACTCCACTGTGATCTTGACTGATAACTATAGTTGTATCAAGATGACAGAGAATCCAGTGTTACATGATAAGTCAAAGCACATAGAGATCCGATTTTTCTATATACGGGATATGGTGCAGAAAGGAGCTATAAAGCTCGAGTATGTGAGCACTAATGAGCAACTTGTTGATGTATTGACCAAACCTTTGTCTTGTGTAAAGTTTGAGTATTTTTGAGACAAGCTTGGTGTTTTTCAAAAGGACCGTCCCTGAAAGAGGGAGTGATATGGTCGATGATGATATTTTGGATCGACGATGAGGTCAATGATACCTATATCAACGATATGGTCGATGAGGATACTTGTATCGATGATGAGGATACTTGTATCGGTGATGAGGATACTTGTATTGATGATGATGATACTTGTATTGATGATGTGGATACTTGTATCGATGATGAGTATACTTGTATCAATGATGAGGTTACCTATTCTGACGATGAGGTCGATGATGAGGATACCTGTACCGACAATGAGGTCGATGAAGTGGTAGTTAGACTTTATCTAAGAGGACTAGTGGAATTGATCATCCTTAGATAGTGATATTGTAATTCTGAAAAGAAGGATAGTCTTAAATGTTGATCCTTGGATTGTGGTGGGATTTATCATCCCTAGACAGTGATCCCATAATTCCAAAAGGAAGGATAGTCTTAAATATTGATCCTTAGACTAGAATCCCGTAATTCCTAAAGGAAGGATAGTATTAAATATTAATCCTTAGACTAGAATCCCGTAATTCCTAAAGGAAGGATTGTCTAAGATGTGAGTAGTGGAAAAGGATCCCGTAATTCTGAAAGGAAGGATCGTCCAATTGTGGTATCTCCGTAAAGACTGGGTCCTGTAATTTTGAAAGGAAGGATTATCTAAGCACCACCAATATTGATGTACTATAGTACCATAATTCCGAAAGGAAGGAATATCCATGATCCAGTAATTTTGAAAGGAAGGATTGTCCATGATCTCGTAATTCCGAAAGAAAGGATCACAAAAGTTGATGGAATAGAATCCCGTAATTCCGAAACGAAGGATTGTCCATGATCCTGTAATTCTGAAAGGAAAGATCACCAAAGTTGATGGACTAGAATCCTGTAATTCTTAAAGGAAGGATTGTCCATGATCCTATAATTATGAAAGGAAGGATCACTGAGTTGATGGACTAGAATCCCATAATTCAGAAAGGAAGGATTGTCCATGATCCCATAATTCCGAAAGGAAGGATCGCCAAAGTTGTTGGACTAGGGTCCCGTAATTTCGAAAGAAAGGGTTGTCCACAATCCTGTAATTCCAAAAGGAAGGATCATGTGTGTTGCATATTATGGTGTTGTTGATCAAGAGATACAGATGATGATGTTATTGATCGAGAGATCCAGATGATGATGATATTGATCAAGAAATCCAGATAATGATGTTGTTGATCGGGAGATCCAGATGATGATGTTGTTGATCGAGAGATCCAGATGATGATGTTGTTGATCAAGAGATCCAGATGATGATGTTGTTGATCGGGAGATCCAGATGATGATGTTGTTGATCGAGAGATCTAGACGATGATGCTGTTGATCGAGAGATCCAGATGATGATGTTGTTGATCGGGAGATATAGATGATGATGTTGTCGATCAAGATATCTAGATGATGATGTTGTTGATCGGGAGATCCAGATGATGATGTTGTTGATCGGGAGATCTAGATGATGTTGTTGTTGTAGTTGATCGAGTGATCGAATGCTGGAGAAGATGAAGACTCAGTATTGAAGATGTTCCAGTAGTTGTTTTGAGTTACTAATAATGATTAAAGAAAAATTCCAATGATTTATAGATGTATCACTGTGATGTATTTGATGACTCCTTGCTCCTACAGATGTTGTTAGAATATCCTTCGCGTTAAGGGGGAGTGTTGAAATATTGTAAATTCAAATATTATTCTATTTGTACTTTATTATTATTCATCTAGAGATGTTTTATTCCTCCGTCAGGATGTTATTATTATGTAAAGTCATTGAGGTAAATCCTCCCATGTAAGTTAGGGCAATAGATCCCTTAAGAGTCATTTGTAATGGGGTGTTTAAGTCTCCTAGAGGGGTTGGCCCAGTCAGCATTAAGTTGAGTGGTTAAGTTGTTGGGGCTGACCTAGTTATGGTGAAAATTCAAGTAGGAGTAGAGTATAAATAGAGGAGGTGTGTTCCTCATTTATACTCACTCATTCATTCACTTGCGAATTGCGCATATGAGAGAGAGAGAGAGAGATTTGCAAAGGAGGAGAAGGAGCTCTTGTTTGGGTATTACATCTTTTTATTTGTTGGTCATCTATATTGAGGAAGCTTTCCTGGGTTTTCTACCCCATGAGGGTTTCCCAAGATAAATTGTGTCTCTTGTGTTTATGTTGTGCTTGTTATTCTTTCAGTGATCCTATATATGCTATTGTTATGAAATTGTAATGGAATACTGATATTATCTATCTTAGCATATTGAATCTTAATAGGGTATTAATGGGTTGCGAGAGAGAGAGGGGTGGGGGTTAGGTTTAGTTTGAGGAGTAGAGGGGTGTGGGAGAGAGAGAGTGTGTGAGTGAATGAGAGAGAAAGGGAGAGATTTAGGGTTAAGGAATGGAGGGTGTGGGTGATTATAGGTTGAGTGGAGGAGGGTTCTTGGTGGAGAGAGAGAAGGGGTGAATAGGGTGAGGGTAGAGAGAGAGAGATGGGGGTGCTAAGTGGCAGTATACATGGAATTAGGGGAGGGAGAGAAAGTGAGAGGAAGGGAGATATTGTTAGGGGTAGGGGGAGTAGAAGAGAAACATAGAGGGTTGGTGGAGGGGTTTCTTAGGACTAGGGAGAGTAGGAGTTGTATTAAGGAGAGGGAGTGGGAGAGGATTGGTGTTATGGTGTTAGGTGTAGGTGGAGGAGTATGGGAGAGAGAGAGAGAGAGGAAGAGTGGGGGTTAATAATGATTAGGGGAAAGTGGCAAGAGAGAGAAAAAGAGGTGGAGGGGGTTTTAGGGGTAGGGGGTGAGAGTGTGAGATATGTGGTTTATAAGGGTTAGGGAGAGGATTGGAGAGAGAGAGTGAGGAGGCTTGTTGAGAGAGAGAAAGTGGTTGGACTTATGTGTAAGTGGAATAGAATAGGGATGTGTGTGTGCATTTAAGAGAGAGAGAGAGAGAGAGAGAGAGAGTTGGGGGGTGAGGGTGAGGCTATGTATGACAGGGGATAGAAATATATAGATATGGGGGTTTAAGGAGGGGGAGTGGGAATGAGGCAGGTTGGGGGACTGGTTAGGGGTTAGGGGAGAGTTGGTGGAGAGAAAGATATAGAGATCAATGTGTTGGGAAGGGTAGGGGTTTAAGGACAATTAGGATAGTTATAGAGGAGGGGGGTATAGTGTGGAGGTAGAGATAGAGGGGGTTTTGTAAGTTTTAAGATGGGGGGGAGAGAGAGGTTTAGGGGTAAGGAGAGAGAGGGAGATTCTAGTGGTAGGGTAGAGAGAGAGAGAGAGAGAGGAAAAGTGGGTGATTATGTAGAGGGAGATTAGGAGGAGGGTTAATGAGATAAAGGGGGATTTTACGACTAGTGAGAGTGTGTGTGAGAGTGATAGAGGTGGTTTTTTAGTTGTTAGGGGATATAGAGAGATAGGTGGTTGTTAGGTGTAATTGGAGGAGTAGTTGAGAGGGAGAAATAGAGAGAGGGAATTTCTAATTGTTAGTGAGTAGAGGGGGGAGAGAGAGAGAGAGAGAGGAGGAGGAGGAGGAGGAGGAGAAGGAGGATGGTGATAAGAGGTATTTGGAGGATTAGGAGGAATTGGTAAGAGAGTGGTTTAGTAGGGGTTAGTGATAAAGGGGAGAGAGAGAGGGAGAATAGGGAGATGGGTGGGGTTCTTGGTACGTGGAATATATAAGAGAGAGAGCAATAGACACAGAGAGAGAGAGAGTTAGGGAACGATAGTGGGAGGATGTGGTGGATTAAGGGTAGTGGGAGGAAGGGAGTTAGGGGAGAGAAAGATCTAGAGATCAGGGTGGGGGAGGGGATAGGTGTTTAGGGCATTATAGCGAAGGGTGGGTTAAGGGTGAGGTTAGAGATAGAGAGGGAGGAGATTTTGGAGAGTATGATTGGTTTTAGTGGAAGAGATGGGGGCTTAGTGGTAGTGAGAGTGTGTGAGGGAGAGGGGGGAGCATTAGGGGTCGGGGGAAAGAGGGAGGGGTGGGTTTCATGTATAGGTGGAGGATTGAAGTAGAGATAGAATGAGAGGGGGATCAGTAAGGGATATGAGTAAAAGGGGAGAGAGAGAGAGAGAGAAGGGGGGGAGAGAGAGAGAGAGAGAAGGGGGGGAGAGATAGAGATAGAGAGAGAGAGAGAGAGAGAGAGAGAGAGTGAGAGATTAGAGGTTGTATTAGAGGTACGTGGAGTAGTATGTGGGTGATAGACTGAGAAAGGGTTTTAGTAAGGGTTAGAGATAGGAGGGGATATAATATATATATACAAATAGAGTGATCAGGAAGGGGGAATTTAAGAGAGAGAGGGAGAAGGATGGGGGATTTAGAGTAGGGGGGTGGGAGAGAGGGAGAGAGGGATGAATGGAATGTTTAAGGGTAGGGAGATGAGGGGTGTTAGGGAGAGAGAGTAAGCATTAGCTATAGTTAGAGTTTCATATATAGTCAAGGTTGTTATCGGTTGGGGGAGAGAGAGAGAGCTATGGGGTTTGGTTATATGTGGAGGAATAGGGGAGAGTGAGACTGAGAGAGTGATAGGAGGGGGTTTAGCAGTAAGGCAAGGGGTTTAGGGGAATGGGGAGTATAATAAATAGAGGGTGTATTAGGGAAAGTATGACCAAGGTATCGGAGAGAGAGGGTATGTTAAGAGTAGTGAGAGTGTCTCAAAGAGAGGGCTATTATTAGGGGGTTGTGGTAGTAAGAGAGGGTTTACATTTTTATGTAGGTGGAGTAGTAGGGTAGAGAGAGAGCATTGGAGAGGGGGTTAGGAAGGGTTCAGTAAGGGGGGAAGAGAGTGAGTGAGAGAGAGAGAGAGAGAGAGGAGGAAGTGGTGGTAGAGTTACTGGGTGGATTAAGGGGTGCAGAAGTGAGAGAGGGGATTAGTAATTGTTAGGGAGAGGAGTGGAGAGAGATTGAGGAGAAGGGAGTTTAGTGGTAGGGAGGGTTGTAAGTGGGTGTGTGTGTGAGTGAGAGAGAGAGAGAGAATGAATGATATAGCAGTTTGTTAAGGGGTTGGGAGGGAGAGAGGGTTGTAGTGTAGGGGTAGGTGGAGGA
This sequence comes from Larix kaempferi, assembly GCA_027924585.1. Classification (NCBI taxonomy): domain Eukaryota; kingdom Viridiplantae; phylum Streptophyta; class Pinopsida; order Pinales; family Pinaceae; genus Larix; species Larix kaempferi. The sequence goes on from BSBM01000312.1 coordinate 485,707, forward strand.
GTAGAGGTATGTGTGTGTGTGTGTGTGTGTGTGTTTGTGTGTGTGTGATAGAGAGAGAGAGGATAGGGGTTAGTGTAATAGGAGAGATGGTAGCTTAGTGGTAGTTAGAGTGAGTGAGAGAGAGAGGAGGTGTTATGGGGTTGATGTAGGTAGAGAGGGTTTGGGGATGTGTAAGTGGAGGAGTAGGGTAGAGAGATAATTGGATATGGGGTTAGAAAGGGTTAGGAGAGCACGGTAGAGGTAGAGGGAGATAGAGAGAAAGAGAGAGAGAGGAGGATGGGGAGTTAGAGGTAGTGTTTGGAGTAGGGGGGTGATAGACTAGGAGAGGGGGTTAGTAAGGTTTAGGGAGAGGAGTGTAGATATATAGAGGAGGAGGGATGTTAATGGAAAGGAGAGGAGTGTGTGGGTGTGTTTGTGTGTGTGTGTCTGTGCGAGAAAGAGAGAGAGTGTGTTAGGGATAGGGGCAATAGAAGTGTGTGTGTGTGTGTGTGAGAGAGAGAGGGAGGGTGTTGTAGGGGGTGAGTATGGCCAGGGAGAGTAGGAGTGCGGTTAGAGAGAGGGATTCTGATGTTAGGAGTAGTGAAAGTGAGAGAGAGAGAGGGTTGGGGGTTAGGTGTGGCTGGTGGAGTATGAGAGTGAGAGAGTGAAAGGGGTTTAATAAGGGTTAGGGTAAAAGGTGAGAGAGAGAGAGGTGAAGGGGGTGATAGAAGGATGGGAGAGATCTAAGGTTTAGAGAGTGAGATACAGAGTTAGAAATTGTTAGGGAGAGGAGGGGAAAAAGAGAGAGGAGGGTAGTTGGGTGAGAGAGAGTTGGGTGGGGGTTAGGGGTAAGTGAATGGGACGAGGGGTGTGTGTGATAGAGAGCGATAGATATGGATATATGGGGATCATTAAGTTTAAATATGAGGGGGTTTAGGGGAGAGAGAGTAATAGAGAGGGGTTTAAGGGTAGGTGAGTAGGAGAGAGAGAGATAGGGGTGGAGAGAGTGGTTATGGGTATGGATAGAAGGAGAGAGTTTAGAGAGAGATAAATAAGATTAAGGGGTAGTTAGAGTTTGTGTCTGTGAGAGAGGGGGTGTTAGGGGGTTGCGAAAGAGCGAGAGTGGTGGATATTAGGAATAGGTGGTGGAGTAGGGGAGAGCGAGAGTGAGAGAGAGATATGATATAGGTTAATGGTATGGGAGGACAAAGGGTGAGAGAGAGAGAGAGAGGAGAAGAGAGATAGATAGATAGAGGAGGTTGGAAACAATTGTGGAGAGGAGGTTTTATATGGTTAGAGTGGGAGATGGGGTTGGTAATGGTTATGGATAGGATACAAGAGAGAGAGAGAGAGAGGAGGGGATCTAATGGTAAAGCAAGAAGAAGGGCTGTGTGTGTGTCTAAGAGAGAGAGGGAGAAAGAGAGAGAACGGTGGGTGGGAAATGGTGTGTGCGTGTGAGACACACACACACATAGAGATGGGTGGTTGTAATTTGTAGGGGAGGGGGTTTTGGAGAGAGAGAGTATGGGAGAGAGAGAGAGGTTTAGGGGTAGGGGGAGTTTGATAGAGATAATGGGGTAGAGTGGGTGGTTATAGGTATGAAGAGTAGGAGGGTATTTACATAGAGAGATTATGGGGGTTAGGGGTACTAAGAGAGACAACGAGAGAGGGGTTGTGTGAGGGGATTGGGGGGGAGAGAGAGATAGTTGTTTAATGGTGTGGGATGACAAGGGGGTGATATAGAGAGATATATAGGAGCAGAGAGAGAGAGAGAGCAGGAGTTTTTTAATGGTTATATAGAGGAGGTTGGTAAGGGTTAGAGTGACAGAAGGGTTAGGGATAGGAGGGTAGAGAGAGAGAGAGAGATGAGGGAGTGAATTGTAAACTGAGGAGAGGGGGGGTGTCTAAGAGAGAGAGAGGGAGGGAGGGAGGGAGCGAGAGAGAGAATGGGGGTTGGATGGTGGGGGGTTTTGGGGGTGTGGGAAAGAGATAGAAGGATTGGGAGATAGATAGAAAGATATAGATAGATAGATAGATAGATAGATAGATAGATAGATAGATAGAGAGAGAGAGAGAGAGAGAGAGAGAGAGAGAGAGAGAGAGAGAAACTTATAGATAGAGAGAAAGAGAGAGAGATGGAAGGTGGTAAGTGGTAATAGGAGGTTTTTTTATGAGAGTGAGATATAAAGGTTTAGGGGTAGGGATAGTAGGAACAAGAGATAGAGAGGGGAAGAGGGAATGTTTATGCGTAGGGAGAGTAAGAGGTGCATTAGGGAAATAGAGTGAGGATTATATGTAGAGAGAGTAAGGGAGGGGGGGTTTAAGGGTTGGTGGAGAGAGATAGTCATGTGGGTTAAGTGTATGTGGTAAAATAAAGGAGAGGGATAGTGAGAGAGGGTATTAGTAAGGGTTAGGGGGTAAAGGTGAGAGCGAGATAGGTAGGGGGAGGAGTGGGGTGGTGAGAATGTTAGTGAGGGACTTAGAAATGGTTAGGGAGAGAGAGAGAGAGAGAGAGAGAGAGAGAGAGAGAGAGAGAGAGAGAGAGAGAGAGGAGAGGTTAGTTGTAAGGGGAGAGAAGCAGTAAAGGGGGTGTGGAGTAGGAGAGAGAGAGTGCGATCCTTAGGGAAAGTATGAGTGAGGTTTGGGAAAGAGGTGGGTGTTAGGGGTAGTGAGAGTTTTAAAGATATAAGTGGGTGTTAGGGGTCATGGTGGAGGAGGGTGGTTGGGGAAGATAGAAACATGGGGGTAGAGAGAGAGGGGGCTAAGTTGTAGGGGACGAGGAATTAGTGGTGTGAGAGAGAGAGGGTTATGAGTAGAGGGAGTAGAATAGAGAAAGAGTGGGTAGAGGGCGTGGTTATGTGTGGGGAGAGTATGATGGGGGTTAAAGAGAGAGAGTGGGGGTTAAGTGTAGAAAAACTAGGAGTTATGGTGTTGGAGGAGAGAAAGAGGAGTGTGGGTTAGGGGAAGTGAAGAATCAAGTTAGAGAAATATTTAGACATTAGGTTAGTAAGGGATAGGGCCTATTCCTTGAGCTGCTCACCATGATTTTTATAATCATTTTTATAGCATTTAGATGTTTAATGCATTGGTGTCAAAATCTGGATATTACAGCTTATGTGTATTTGGATGAGTTGGGTGGAAAGAGAGTGAGACAGGGGATTAGTAAGGGTTACATGGAATAAAGGGGATAGAGGGAGAGAGGAGGAGGGATAGGAGTACAGTGGTGAGTGAGTGGGGGGGGTTAGTAAAGGTTAGGGAGAGTAGGGGGGTCTATGTGTGAGAGAGAGTAGAGAATGGGGTGGTGTAGAGGTTTTTATGTGGTTAGGAGAGAGGTAGGTGGAGGAGTAAAAGGGTTTGTGTGTGTGAGAGAGAGGGAGACTGAGAGAGAGAATTGAGGAGTGAGGGGGGACCGTGTGGGTGATTAGGGGTAGGAGGAAGGGGGGTTTGGTGTTTGTGGAGAGAAAGGGATAGAAATCATAGTGGGGGAAGGGGGGTAGAGAATTCTAGAATATTAAGGAAGTGAGAGATAAAAGGGTGTGTAGGGTGGGGGAATTTTGTGTGTGTGGACATGTGTGCATGTGTGTGTGTTGGGGGGGGTGTCCGAGGTGTTAGGTGGTGAGGAGAGAGGTAAGGTGAGGGGTATATGGGTTTGTGTATGTGTGTGTGTGAGAGAGAGAGAGAGAGAGAGAGGGAGAGAAAGAGAGTGAGAGAGAGAGAGAGAGAGAGAGAGAGAGAGAGAGAGTTGGGGAGTGAAGGGGGAGGGTGTGGGTGATTAGGGATAAGGGGAGGAAGGGGGTTGTGGGAGAGAAAGACATAGAAATCATTGTGGGGGGAGGGGAGGAGGTGCTTGGGGAATATTAGGGAAGTTGGATATAATGCGATGTATAGAGTGGGAAAAACATGTGTGTGTGTGTACGTGTGTGTGTGTTGTGTGATAGAGAGAGAGAGAGAGAGAGACAGAGAGACAGAGAGAGATGGAGGTTGGTAAGTTATAGGGGGAGAGTGATTAAGTGGTAAAGAGAGAGAGAGATGTGGGTTGGTAAGTTGTATGGGGAGGGGAACTAAGAGAGAGAGAGAGAGAGAGAGGGTTGGGGATAGGGGGAGTAGGAGAGACATAGAGAGGTCGGGGGGGTGGTTATAGTTAGGAAGAGAGAGAGGGGGTTATGGGTAATGAGAGTGTGATATAAAGAGGGGGAGTGTTAGGGGGTTGGTGGAGAGAGTGAATGCTAAGGATTATGTGTATGTGGAGGAATAGTTGACAAGGAGAGTGAGAGAGGAAGCTATTACGGGTAAAGGGGAAATAGGAAAGAGAGATGGGGGATTAAAGGTAGCATGAAAAGTATGGTGGTGAGAGAGTGTGATAGGGGGTTTTAAGGGATAGAGAGAGAGAGAGAGAGAGAGAGAAGAGGAGTGTGTGTGTTTGTCTAGGAGAGAGAGAGAGAGAGAGAGAGAGAGAGAGAGAGAGGTTGGGCGAGAGAGAGGGGAGGTGGGTGTTAAGTGGTAGGGGAAGAGGGATTTGGAGAGACAAATGGAATGTGGGTTAGGAGAAGGGGGAGTAGATGAGATATGGAGAAGAGGGAATATTAGGGAGAGTATGAGTGGGTTTAGGGACGGAGTGGGGAGATTAAGAGTAGTGAAAATGTGTGAGAGAGAAGGGTGTGTTAGGGTACTGGGGGTGATAGGGAGTGGTGGGAATTAGGTACAGGTTGAGTAATGTAGTGAGAGAGAGATAAAGAGTGGGGGTTAGTAAGGGTTAGGGGGAAGAGGGGGACAGTGGAGAGAGAGTGTGTGTGAGAGAGAGAGTGGAGTGGGTGCTAAAGGCAGAGATAGGAGTAGAGAATTAGAGAGTTATATAGGGAGTTAGTAAGGGTTAGTGAGAGAAGGGGAAGGGGAGAGAGAGAGAGGGAGAGAGAAAGAAAGAGATAAGGTTGGTTAGTTATAAGGGGGAATATGTGGAATGTGTGTGAGATAGAGAGACACAAAGAGAGAAAGGGGGGGAAGGGAGGAAGGGGGAGAGAGAGGGAGGGAGGGAGGGAGGGAGGGAGAGAGACCCTAGTGGTGAGTTAGGGAGGTTATGGGTGAATAGGGGTAGAGATAGGAAGGGGGTTAGTGGAGAGAAAGAGATAGAGATTGTAGTGGGGGTAGCCGTTTATGGAAGATAAGGGAGGTTAGAGGAGAGGGGGGGGTTATAGGGTGGTGGGAGAGAGAGAGAGATAGCTGGGGGGTTTTAGGGGTAGGGTGAGTATGAGAGAGAGGGGGTTGGGGATGGTGGTTATGGGTAGGAAGAGTAGGAGGGGAATTACGGACATAGAGTAGGTTGTTAGGGGTAGTGAGAGGGAGGGAGGGAAGTGCTGTTAGAGGGTTGGTGGAGAGCAAGAGGAGTGGACATTATGTCTAGGTAGAGGAGTATGCAATATGTGGTTAATAAGGGTTAGAGGGTATATTTGTGTGAGAGAGAGAACTGGAGGGGGTGTTAGAGGTAGGATTAGAGGAAGGGTGCTGAGATAGTGAAATATAGGGTTAGTAAGGGTTTTGGAGAGAAGGTGAGACAAACATAGAGAGGAGGATGGTTAGCGGTAAGGGGAGTATAAGGGGTGTGTGTGATTAAATAGAGAGAGAAATAGAGGAGCAGAAGGAGGTGGTTATTAGTAGGAAGAGTTGGAGGGTAATTAGGGAGAGAGAAGGGGGATTAGGGGTAGTATGAGTGTGTGTGATTGAGAGGGGTGTGTTGGGGGGTTTAAGGGGAGAGAAAGAGGTGGGGGCTAGGTATAGGTGGGGGAGTATGGTGGAGAGAGAGTGAGATATGGGGATAATAAGGGTTAGGGGGAAGAGATGAGACAGGTAGATATTAGGAGGGGGTTAGTTGTAGGGGGATGAGTAGGGGAAATATAAGGTGATAAAGTGGGTTAGTAAGGGTTAGGGAGAGAGAGAGAGAGATAGATGATAGGGATTAGTGTTAGGAGGTGAATTAGGTGTGTGTGCGTGTGTGTGTGTGTGTGTGTGTGTGTGTGAGAGAGAGAGAGAGAGAGAGAGAGAGGAAGGGAGAATTGGGGGGTGTTATAGGGTTGGAGGAGAGCAAGACATGTGGGGTTAAAGCTAGGTGGTGGATTAGATGAGAGAGAGAGAGGGGGGGGAAGGTGGGGGTTATGGGTAGGTGGAGGATTTGAGGGGTGTGTGTGTCTGTGACAGAGAGAGGGATAGAGGCAAAGGGAGAGGGAATTGGGGATCGAGGGGTAAAGGGTGTGGGTTATTAATTCTAGGGGGGAGGAGGAGGGTTCAAGGAGAGAAAGAGATAGAGATAACAATGGGGGGGATCAAGGGCTTATGGAATATTAAGTAAGTCAGATAAAATAAGAGGTATAGGGTGGGGGCAGAGATAGAGAGAGATGGGGGCGATAAGTGGTAAGGGGTGGGATATTAGGAGAGAGAGAGAGAAGGGGTTAGGGGTAGGGGGACTAGGAGAGATATAAATGGAGAGAGTGTGTGTTTGTGTGTGTGATTTAGAGAGAGAGAGGAAGAAAGGGAGGTTATGTCTTGGTAGAGTAGGAGGTGGGTTATGGAGGGAGAGCAGAGGTTTGGGGGTGGTAAGAGTGAGAGAGGGGGGGTTGTCAATAGGTTGGAGGAGGTATTTAGGGGTGGGGTTTAGGTGTATGTGGAGGAAAAGGTGACAAAGAGAATTAGAGAGGTCGTTAGTAATGATTTTGGGGAATACGAGAGAGAGAGAGAGAGAGAGAGATAGGGGGGTTAAAGATATGGTGAGTAGTATGGTGGTGATAGAGTGAGAGAGAAGGTTAGTAGGGGATAGAATGAGAGAGAGAGTAGGTTAGTAGTGGATAGATAGATAGATAGAGATAGAGAGAGAGAGAGAGAGAGAGAGAGAGAGAGATGGGAGTAGAGTGTTTGTGTGCATGTGTGTATGTGTGTGAGAGAGAGAGAGAGTTATTGGGGGGTGTTAGGGGATTGAGGGAGAGAGAAGCATGTGGGTGATAAGTGGTAGGAGAAGGGGATTAAGATATATGGAGAGGGGGTGGGTTGGAAGAAGAGGTAGTATGAAAGAGAGAGAGAGAGTGTTAGTAATATTAGGGAGTGTATGACTAGAACTAGGGGGAGAGAGGGGTGGAGATGCATAATGAAAGTGAGTGAGTGAGAGAGAGAGAGGAGATGGTGTTAGGGTGTTTAGGGAGAGGAAAATATTTTTGTTAGGTATAGGTTGAGTAGGGTAGAGAGAGAGAGTAAGAGATAGGGTTAGTAAGGGTTAGGGAGAAGAGGGAAGATAGAAAGGAGGGGTTTAAATCTTGGGGGAGGAGTAATGGGGTCAGAATATTAGATATGGGATTATTAATTATTAGTGATAGAAGGGGGGTTTATGGTACTGGTAGGAGGAAGGGGTGCATGTGTGTGTGTGTGTGTGATAGAGAGAGAGAGAGAGAGAGAGAGAATGGGGGTGGGTGGGGTGTTTTAATGCATTAGGGGATAGAGGGTTAGTAGGGGTTAAGGTAGGTTGAGGAGTGGAGGGTATGTGTGTGTGAGTGAGAGAGAGAGAGAGGGCAATTGGGGGACAATGTGAGTAATTAGGGGTAGGGGAGGAGGGGGTTTGGTGGAGAGAATTAAGAGATATAGATCAATATTGGGGGGAGGGGGCGAAGAGGCCTAGGTAATATTAGGGAAGTTAGAGAGAAGGGGTGTATATGGTGGGGGAAATGAGAGAGAGAGAGAGAGAGAGAGAGAGAGAGAGAGAGATTTTGGGGAGTAAGTTATAGGGGATGATGATTATGAGAGAGAGGGGGGTCTAGGGGTAGGGGAGTAGGAGAGAGAAAGAGGGAAAGGGAAAAAGGGGATGGTTATTGGTAGGGAGAGTAGTAGGGAGGTAAGGGAGACAAAGCCATGGGTTAGTTGATGTGAGAGTATGAGAGGGAGAGGTGTGTGAGTTAGGTGTATGTGAAGGAGTAGGGGAGAGAGAGAGAGAGTGAGAGGGGATTAGTAAGGATTAGGGGGAAGAGGTGTGAGAGAGAGAGACGATAGATACAGGTAATGGGAGGAGTAGGGTGGCTAGAGAGTGTGTAAGGGTTTAAGTGTTATAGAGAGAGGGAGAGAGAGAGAGAAAGGGGTTAGTGGTAAGGGGGAGGAGTAGGGGCATGTGTGTGTGAGAGAGAGAGAGAGATAATAAAGGGTGTTAGGGGGATGGGGTGAATGATACAAGTTGGTTGTAAGATATAATGGGAGGGGATTATGAGAGAGGGAGAGAGAGGTGGGTATGAAGAGGGCGAGTAGAAGAAAGAGAGAGGGGCTTAGGGAGAGTATGGGTGGGGCTAGGGAGAGAGAGGCAAGGTTGGGGGTAGTGAGAGTATGATATTGAGGGGGTATTAGAGGGTTGCATTGGATAGTGAGGGTTGGCAGTTAGCTATAGTGAGAAGAGTAGGGTGGAGAAAGAGCGAGAGAGGGGTTTAAGAGCGGTAAGGGGGGGGAGAGAGAGAGAGAGAGAGAGAGAGAGAGAGAGAGAGAGAGAGAGAGAGAGAGAGAGAGAGAGTGATAGAGAGAGAGAGAGAGGAGTAAGGGGTGTTAAAGGTAGGTGGTGGAGTAGGGTTTGTGTGTCTATGAGAGAGAGAGAGAGGATAAGGGAGAACATGTGTGGGGTTATAGAAATAGGAGCGATTTAGGGTACTAGAAATGTGTGAGAGAGATGGGTTGTGTGATGGGATTAGAGAAGAGAGAGAGGGGTGGAGGTTAAGTGTAGTTGGAAGGGTTGGTTAGAGATAGAGTGAGAGAGGGGGTTAGTAAGGGTTAGGAGGAATAGGTGGGAATAAAGAGACAAATGAGGAGGAGGGGGAGGTGTTAGGGGGGTGACGGAGAGATAGATAGGGGTTCGTAAGGGATTGGGAGAGTAGAGGAGAGAGAGAGAGATAAGATGGGTGTTAGTGGCAGTAGGAGAAGTAGGGGTTTGTGTGTGAGAGACATAGAGATAGAGAATTTGGGATATAAGGGGTTGTGGGGGGTCAGGAGAGAGGTACAAGTGTGCTAGTTTGGGATAGGCAGAGGAGTTGAGTTGAATGTGTCTATGTGTTTGTGTGTGTGTGTGTGTGTGTGTGTGTGTGTGTGTGTGTGTGTGTGTTTGTGTGTGTGTCTGAGAGAGAGAGAGAGAGAGAGAGTCAAGCAACAAGGTAAGGTGTGGGTTAATAGAGGTAAGGGGTAAAATGGGGGTTGGGGGAGAGAAAGAGAGAGATTTTGGTTGGGGGAGGGAGGTAGGGATTAGGATTTATTAGGGAAGTTAGAGAGAATGAGGATATAGGGTTGGGTAAGAGAGAGAGAGAGAGAGCG